>LPNX010643597.1:213538-237676 GCA_001517045.1 Pseudotsuga menziesii
CACCATACTCTCTCTTCCTCTTACCCCCATTCATTCCCCTTACCTATCACCTCTCTCCTCTCACTAACTACACTAATTCTCCCTATACCCCTACACTCACCACCTATATCTCCATCTCTTTCTCTTTTCATAACCCTTGCTAACCCCCTCTCTCTCACTCCCACTCTCTCTCTCTCTCATACTCCACATACCCTCACTCCTATCCCTCTCTATCTATTACAAGCCCTTAACACCCCCTTCATACTCTCTCTCTCTCTCTCTCACCAATCCTCCTCTATCTAACTTCCCTAACTCTCCCTAAATCCATACCCCCACCCAACCTCGAATATCTATCTCTTTCTCTACCTGAATCACCCTCCTCTCCATACCACTAATCACGCCACCACCCCTCTCTCTTTCCCCAAACCCCCTAAAAGGACCCCCATTCTCTCTCTTTACCCAATAACCACCCTTTCCCCCCTCTCTCTCCCCTAGTCCCCATTCCTCACCTATACTTCTCCTTCTCTCTAATCACCCTAGTCCTCCCCAAATCCTTAAACCCCTTTATATTTATCTCTTTCTCTACCCCAAAATCACATTGACTCTCTCCCTATCTCTCTCTTTCTCTTACTCCCCTACTTTCCCCCACCACTAACTCCTACCTCCTCTCCCTCTCTCTCCTCTTCTCCCCCTAACCCTCAATAACCCCCTCACTCACTCACTCTCTCTCTCTTTCTCTCTCTCTCTCTTTCTCTCCCATACTCCTCCACCTACCCCTAAATTGTACCCCTCTCTCTCATGCCTAAGCCCTGAACACCCCCTCCCTCACCCCCCTACTCCTCCACTACCTAACACCCCTCTCATCCTCTCTCTCTATCTCTCGTACTCATCAACCTACCCCTAACTCCTAATCCTCTCTCTCTCTCCCCNCCCCATACTCTCTCTATGTCATCGCCTACTCCTTTCCCATACCTATGACCCTCACTCCTCTTGTGCCTCCTCCTCCTCCTCCTCTCTCTCTCTCTCTCTCTATCTCTCCCCTCTTCGCCCTAACCCTTTCTAACCCCCTATCTAACTCTATGTCACTCCCCTACTCTACTTACACCTAACCCCCACCCCCCTCTCTCTCCCTCAACCTCCTAACACCCCACCACATCTCTCTCTCTCTCTCTCTCACACACACACACATCCATATGACTCCCCCTACCACTTACCTCACTCCTTTCTCTCTCTCCCTCTAACCCTTACTAATCCCCTCTATCACTCTCTCTCCCTACCCTTCTCTGCCTACCCCAAGCTCCTAACACCCCCTCTCTCTATACCTATAACACCCTAAGATCCGCCTATTGTTTAGGGAAATACAACCTTATAACCTAGGGTCTAGGGTTACCAACAAACCAAATAAACTTGCATACATTCAACCATTTGAGAATTTTATAGAGAAATAGGGAAAAAAGTTGGTGTACATTGTTTATGGAGATTGGTCCTAGCTTTCTTCTTCAATCTAAATGCTCCAACATCTTCTAGGGATCTTTGCACCTACAAGAGATAGACCTTCCTGAAATATCTTAGATATTTTATAATATATTAATGAAACACTATGATTGAAATAAGACAACAAGATAATTCAGAAATCATAACACATAAGAATACTATTGTACTAATTGGAAGAAAGTCTATCTCTATTGATAACCAAGTGATGAAATATTAGAACCAATAGCTAATACAAGTCCTTCTCTGCTAGCCAAGGAATTGAGTTATGCTGCTCCAAGATCTCCAAGGGCATTCCACTAGAATAACCTTTCTTTTCATTTGATGTCCTTTCACCTCAACCCTTACCCTCTATTTATACTTGATGAATGATAGGCTTTACGCAGGTTGAGATGGTTGAGGAAGTTGGATAGTTATGATTGTGAGCCCAACTATTCTTGACTAAAATTGTTTTAATTGCTTTAATTTTTTCATTAGGGAACTCACGATTATTGATACTAGCAGGTCGTGAGTCACTCATGACTTTTATAAGGGAAACCCACATGTGAAAACCATGATCATGTTTTCATGGGTTGTAATGTAGATACTAGTGAATGGTTTGTGGGTTTCAATGGTAATAGTCACAAATTCTCCTTAATCTCCTTATAAAAGTATGCAAGGTTGGCAAGATGATGATGTATGAAGGGACATGCATATCTATAGGGTTTTATCCACTTCAATCCATTATGTCCTTTTGTGTACCAACACATTGAGTGTCAGTACTCAGACGGATAAGTGTCGTTTCACACGATAATAGATGCCCCCTAACGTGTGAGGTCAGAGGGAAGCGATGACCAAAATACATTACAAACTGTATTCATGGATAACTCAGTTACCAAGGATGCAGAGAGGTAGCTGAAAGATACATATCAAATTTATATAAAAAATCATATCTAAGGATCCCATATACATTATTTGATTACATCATATGAGACAGGAAACAAGGCCACATGTGTATTGCAATGGTGGATTAAAGCCACAATATACAATGATGATTCTTTCAATATTTGGAAGTAGTGTTGTTGAACATAACACAAATTTGTGCAACTTAGGTTATAGAGGTAAGAACCTAAGGTATTCATCCAAATCCATAGTAACCAGTACAACTCCTACCATGTGAATACATAACCTGAAGTCGAACATGGAAGGAATCCATCAAAATGTCAGTAAATGAGTGATGTTAACAACTAAAACGAAGGAGTTCTTCAATAGGGACAGTGAATCCTAAGGTACAATCTTTGAAACTGTATGTCTTCATCTTCAGGAGATGCTGATGAGAAACCATAGTGCGAGGAGGAAGGCAAAGAATCCTTCAACAAATAACAAGAATAACTAGGAAACTAGATGAGGGAAGGTAGACACAATGAAGTGTCAAAGATAATAATGATGGGGATTAGGATTATCAGATAGAGGTACAGATCCTTGAACAGTGAGCACGAAATTGAGATGACCAAAGGCAACTTTAGACTTTCAGATAGGAAAACTAGAATTATTTGTCATGTAGGAGATATGATCGGATTCCCTATGTATAAAGGACAAGTGGAGGAGTAAAAAGTCAAAGTAATAGCTGAGATGGAAGTGCAAAAATAAGACACGAGTATTGGGAAGTTCATAGAGTACTTTGTTCAAGGATGACATGTTGGAACTTCTTATAGCCCAAAGAGTGAAATTATTCCTTACCTTTATTGCTAAATTTTAATGAGTCCAAGAAAGTCAACTTGAGTCTCTCTTCATTTTTGACAAGCTTGAAGAGGAGATAGAATAATGCTTGATATGTCACTGATTCGTGGATTTTACAAGCCTGAATTAGTAGATGCTCGTTGGTTTTTTCATAGTTTTGAGCGTCTAAAAAATATGAAGAAGACTCTAGGGGCATGATTTTTCCTACAATTTAGTCCCCTAAGGTCAGAAAAGTATAAAACAGTCCACAGAAGAAATCTGTTAGATCTCTAAGGACTAAGGTATACCTTTTTCGTACTTAATCGACAAGGTACGAAAAAGGTGTAAACTAATACCAGACCGACAGTCCTTCAAAAGATGCATATAGCATGAGTTTAATGAGTGTGGAGGAAGGAAAGATCACTCGAAAATCTCCATTTGTTTACGAAAAATGGGACTTACAATAGTAAAATCGATGCTTTGTTCTTTAGGGTTTAGAGAGCATGAGAAAGACATAAAGTATGCTCAGAATCTTTTTCATGTTTGGGTCCAAAGCACAAAAAAGAGAAAACTAAGCTATCTAGGGTTCCTTTTCTGTAAGTTTAGTCCCTTGGGTCCGGAAAAGAGATAAACTTGTGCTTGAAGATACTCTTCTCAATTCCATAGAAAAGAGAGTGCACCCTTCTCATAAATAATCTACATGCTCCGAGAAAGCGATAACTTACCGCCAATATATATGATTGTACACTTTACCTTAACGAGTTTGAATGAACATGTTTAGTCGGCTGTCCAATCTATTTTTAAGGAGGCATACGAGGGATAAAGACAACTCCATAAGGGCGGGGAACCTTATAATTGGGTATAAATTTGTAAAAAGATGCAAAATGAGGATCATTTTTTCATCGAAAACAACTAACAAGACTCCTGCAAACCTACTACAACTATGACATGGGTACCAAAAAGACAATAAGATGTTCTAAAATAGGGTAACCATGTAAAGGATTCCCTATCCACAAAAGAACACTGATGTGTATGAGGAAAAAGTGGCTATAAACCATAGTCCATGGATGCAAAAAATGATCCTAGGGTTAAGCAGAGGATAAGATGTAAGCACAAAGTCTTCAATGAAGACCAAATCCTACCCTATATGTGATGGAAAACAAGTTTTTGATCATCGAATACCTATTGCATCTAGTAAAACACCATGGTATTAGTTCATATATTAAAAAATGGTTTTAAACTATATAAAATGGGTAAAAATTGAAATTTTTACTATAAATAACTCAAAATAAAAAATAAACATACCATTTGGAAATTTGACTATATTTGGAAATTTTAACTTCGAGTTTCAATTACTCATAGCAAACAATCCAGTTGATCAAATTCAAAACCGTCAGTTGCAGGTTAGTGGTATCTCCCTCCTCTTTCATTCCATCCAATCCATTTTTGTTTTTGATGAAAAAGTTTGGTGGTTTTACACTTTCCATAAAAGCATCTGTAACACCCTAGTTTTGACCCCGTTGCATTAAATGTACATGATGTATATGTTGTAGATGATCATGGTGAGGAGCTAAAGGCTAAGGCCCT
This sequence comes from Pseudotsuga menziesii, assembly GCA_001517045.1. Classification (NCBI taxonomy): domain Eukaryota; kingdom Viridiplantae; phylum Streptophyta; class Pinopsida; order Pinales; family Pinaceae; genus Pseudotsuga; species Pseudotsuga menziesii. The sequence goes on from LPNX010643597.1 coordinate 218,294, forward strand.
GCCATTGATCGGTTATGCTATGTTTTGGATTTAAAATTGTCACCGATGGTATATCGGGGCATGTGGCATATATTATGTTTTTCATCATGGAAATATGCATCTATAATTAATTAAATGAATCCGACCAGCTACGATCGTGGAAACTAAATTGAGAAGGGGGCATGATTTTCACAAGGATGAGGGTGTGGGGGAAATTGTCAAAACTTGGCCAATGGGGTAAAAATCCATGTGTCACCTTTCTTTGTTTGCCCAACCACCTCCATTAAGAATTTCTGCTGGTGGTTGAGGCAGTTATTGTTTTGGGAGTGGGGTGGTAGGACTGTCAGTCCTCACCCACATGCACACTCCACCACAGCATTTGACTTCACAATGGCAAGAAAAAACTTCATGCACTCTCCACTACGTAGACCTCACGATTGTCTGTTCACCTCCACGCACATGATTTACCTGGTTTTCACTCCTGCGGACACATTCTCCTCTCCACGCTTGTGCTGAACACTCACGCACATCTAATTCACGTCCTCTTTGTAGTCTGTTCATCCACACACATGGGCGGAGCTGCATACCATCCTCACGTAGGGACCATTGTCTTCTAATGATTCCCCTGCACGAGACTTTCCTGGTCTTACCCATGTGGTTTTCCTCTACATATTTGTGGATGGTGTGGGCGGAACCTTTCCTCATGGGTTGATTGGTGGGCTCTGCGTTGTTGTTACCCACGCAACACACTGAGAGCTGTTGGTCACTGTCACCCATGATTTCCAGCTATAGGCAGTCATTTCATGCTCAAGAACTGTGGGGCAGTCTATGTAATTCATCCACACACATGGGTGGAGCTGCATACCATCCTCACGTAGGGACCATTGTCTTCTAATGATTCCCCCGCACGAGACTTTCCTGGTCTTACCCATGTGGTTTTCCTCTACAGATTTGCGGATGGTGTGGGTGGAACCTTTCCTCATGGGTTGATTGGTGGGCTCTGCGTTGTTGTTACCCACGCAACACGCTGAGAGCTGTTGGTCACTGTCACCCATGATTTCCATATATAGGCAGTCATTTCACGCTCAAGACCCGTGGGGCAGTCTTAGTTGTCCAGGAATGGACTGTTGTTTTCCCCATGCCGTGAGTTGCATTTGCGGTTAAGCTCTAGGACTGCTGCAGATTGTTTGAAGTCATTTTCCCTTGTTTAAGCTGTAATAGCTGATTAATTTCCTGTGTGCAATGGTTGGTCTTCGGATTGTATTTGGAGCAGGGATGGGGGCTTTGTTTGCTTGATAAACCTGGTGGCTAGAAACCACACAGACAGAGCTAGAGGGCTGGATTTCTTCTCCACAACCCCTGAATAGCATTGGAATGGAATGCAGGGCCCAAGGGACTGTGTAGCAGAGAAGGGACTGATTCCTTGTGTTGGGTGTGTGTGGGTGTCTTAGAAGCCAGGATAGTTCTGGTGTAGGTGTTCTTAGCTCTGTAATGAGCTCACCAGCTTAGCATTTATCCCTTCCCAACTCCTTGATGGCCTGATAAACCCAACTGTGTTGGCTTAGTTGTGTTTTGTGTATCCTTGGCTATGTGTAAGCCTGATTGTTCCCTTATTCCTTGGAGAATCATGCCCAACTCAAGGGTGGCAGCGCTGCTGAGAGATTAAGGAGCACGTTGGCCTATGGTTGGGTGGACCATTGCAGCGACGTAGCTGGTTGTGGAACACAGTTTTCATAAGATAAGTGATCTTGTCCATTTTTACTTCTGAAACTATATTTTCAATTAATGATAATGTTGAACATGTCGGATGAATGCTTGAATGAATGCACGTTAATTCCGCTGTGCAAGCTACATAATTTTAGCTGTGTATGTTGAATAATTGCATCCGTGCATGATAAACATTCGTGTGTGCATATTGTAGTTCAAAGTTTTGTTTAAGCATTCAGCATTTTAGTATTTTATGAATTCACATGTTCATGGGGCTGGTAGCCCGGATGGTTAACACCATGGTCGCGTCCTCTTCGCCGGTCGGAGGGATGGGGACGTAACAGCATCTTGGGGCATTCACGGGTACCCTTCATTATAATCATAAGTGCAAGTTTTATTCATGGGTTTCTTGTAGTGCAACCCATGTGTGCTTCATGATGTGTAGAAATCACAGTGGCGAATATTACACGAGTTCTAAATTTTTCAAAAATGAATAAACCAATGCATTTTGTGATGGAATCTAATGAAATATATGTTCCTTTGGTAGGGCACTATGGTACTGGAGTGGAGAGAATGCAAGCATGAGGACATGGATCACGAGGCCATGTTATATGTCACCACTATATAAGCTTTACAAACATGTGTCTTGTTAAATTTCTATTGTACTTAAAATACGTAAGCACAAGTCCGTATTTTGGAGGCTTTAGTGAGATACTGGGATCATGAGCTTGGGCTCTTTGACATCCAAGGTAAGACCTTGGAATTGAAAATAGATGAAATTTAATTTATCATGGGGTTATCTCGTAGGGGTACACCTGTGAGCTTAGAGGGCACTGGACGAGGTGGTGACCCTTTAAGTGTACAAGACTATGGCAACACCTACTCCTTTCCTAGTACACAAAAATTGGGGACACAAGTCCTGATTTTGCAGATAACTAGCTTTCCATTGAAGGTAATGGTAATCAATATGTCTAGGGTTACCGATTCATCTACCTTAAATTTGGAAACATGAACCCACATGTGTGTTGTGCTGGAGTGTATGTAGAGTACACTATTCGACTGGTGCTCAGGATTGCTCCCAATAATGAAGAAACATCTTGCTAACTGCAAGAGGGATCGAAGAAAGAACTTTGGTTATGCCAGTATATTAGTTTCATTTTTCTTTGAGAGAGTTCTTTCCTTTAGTACCATAGTACCTTTACCACCATTCCCACCTCGCAAGCCAAGGCTCACACAATGGGGCGACATTTTCCTCTGTCAAGGAGGTGGAGGTGAGATCCAAAGTGGCTATGATGACAAATTTTATTCCTGTTGGGATACATAGGTGCCAGCTCTTGAGCAGTTTCCTTATGCCGGAACAGATTTCTGTGGAGATCCAGAACTCATCCTCCCTCTTGGAGGAGCATTGGGGGGAGATAGGTATGTCTATTTATATTTTTCTTTATTATTTTATTTATATGAGTTTTTATTCATAGAATTATATATACATATGTGTGCGAGTTTGAAATTGTTTATGTTTATTTGCAGATGTTGTCCTAGTCCTCTGCATTGGCCAGCATAGAATTTTTTTAAGGCCTGTACAGGTTGGTGGGGAGGATAGTATGCTACGTGTCATGGAGGGAAAGTTGATCAGGATCACCCAAGATGTCCCTATGCTCAATATGGAGCAGATCCCGATGGCCATCCAGGAGCATGTGGTCAAGGTTCCCTCGACCTTATTCCACCTTATTAGAATGGTGACTAGGGCAGTACAATGTTATAAGGAGGATGTAGAGGCAGCCACAACCAAGGAGGTTGAGCATTAGGCCTATACTTAAGCATATTACAGACTATGATCCTATTTTTTATATATTGATACACTTATGACGCGATCTTTGGATCAGACTAGCTATATCTATGGACATTATATTTTCACACACACACACAAACACACACACATTTTTGGTTATGTACATGTGCCTCAAATGTGTCTGTTATACTTTAATTTTACAATGTGTGTGTTAAGTGTGGGTCGAGTATGTAATTCACATATGCATCCATAATTTTATTTTAATTTCTTGAAATATGATTGCATGAAATGTATTCAAAGTTTCTTTCAAGTAATCTGAGACGTAAAACATGACGTAGCAAGTTAGGGTTTTGCACCTAATAATCAACATTGAGTTTGGAAACCATGAGTTATGAGTTAAGCATCACCTTCAGACGAGTAATTCCATGCAATTTAGCATCCCATAACTACTCAATGACTGCATTATATTCATCCACATTATTAGTCACAGGATCTAAGCAGACACCACTAGAGGCAACCAGTTGTCTTGAGGGTGAATAGATAACCCGGGTGGATGAATCCAGATAACAAGTGTGGCGACTAGCGCCATCAGCAAAATATACTAACCACTTGAATGACATATGAAACAACTAATAGACTATATAGGAAATGTTGATGTATTTGTAACTTCAGAATGTATTCACTTGTATATCTTATATTATACCCCAATGTTATTATTGGGAGAGTCATTAATATAATAAAGTAATGTAAATTCAATGAGGTTAACCCTCCATTGTAGGTTGAGTAAATAGTCCCCACAATTGACTTAATGTTAACCCTCCTTGTTGATTGGAAGGTAAAGTCCCCACAATTGTGGGGCACTAGGGTTATTAGACTCTCCTAGAGAAGTCGACCCTGCTAAGTAATTTTTAAGTGAGGAAAACTTGTTGGAGTGGAAATAAAGTGAACGGAAGAATATAAATAGAAGTGAGGCTCTTGTTATTTCTACACACAACACACACTCACTCAACTGGGGTGCATGAGTGAGAGAGGAGAATCTCTCTCAAAGGAGAGAGAGAAGAGCTGTTGGAGATCATCTTTTCTGTCTTTGGGTTTTATTGCTGCTATTGGTGGTTATTCTATCTCTGAGGAAGTTGCGAGGTTTTATCGTTTATGGTTTCCCTGAGAAAAATTCTTTGTGTCTCTTGTCTCTTATGAATTTTGTTGTGCATGTTATTCTCTTAGATAAGATACTAAGATCATATTGCTTAAATGATAAAAATCTAACATGGTATCAGAGCTAAACTGAGAAGAAGAAACTGTGAAGATACAAAATATATGGATTCTTAATTTTTGGGTATCTCTCCACAATCCATCAGCAAAAGGATGCTAGGATAACTCTCCAGTGAAGGGCACATATTTTTTTCCAAGCAGAATTTGATTCCGGGCATTTTCAGTTTTTGTTGCGGGAAATTAGGGATTTTCACATAAGTGGAATTTTTGAGTGAGGCCAGCATAATATTTCTCTCCTCATCAAAATCTAATTATAGAGACCAAGTTCAATATTTTTGGTTGGGTGAAACTCCGAGAAAGTCAAACCCTAGTTTGACCTTGGGCCTGAAAAAACCTAAAATACTAAAACAGGTAGTTCTTGTACATTCACCATATATCGGGATTGAAGAAGTCTCAAGGGCCAAAACTTTCACTGGATGAAGATAAAATATTTATGTAGCCTGTATGAAAATTTCATCCTCAGATTTCGTATATTTTGGGAGATAGGATTCCTCCAAATTAGGGTTCCAGCCTCTTCCAGGAGTCATCCCTGAATAGGACACGTAGGGAGAATTGAAATATCTTAGGATACAAATATCAAAATGAAATTTCACAAGATTTTCCATATAGGGCACAAAATTTAATTTATATGGTAAAATTTTCAGACCCTGTTGATGAAACAGGAAGACGTGGCAGTCCGTACAAGTTTGCTATGATGAATAGTCTTGAAATAAGTCACCTTGGGAAAACTATCATAAGTCCCAACTGGTGAAAACAATTATAATAGAACCTATGGTTTTGGAAAGAGGATAGAAAAGGTTACCTTATTTCAAAATTTCAAATAGAGAAGAGCAGTACTTTCTGATATACTGCAGAAACAGTATTAAGAATTTCTGCAGAAGAAATTGGAAAACTAGGGCTTCCTGTTTCGGGAGATTCCCTCCACTGTTTTAAGAAAAAGAGTACATTGGACAGCTCACCTTGAAGAGGTATATATTTCTATCCAATTAGATATTAAATATTCCAATTTTTGAAAATTAGGGTTTCTCTGACAAACCTTAGATCAGCTAGCCTCGAAACCAGGATGGACACCTCAAATCGGTAAGATCTAATATTTTGCTATTTATAGTTGAGGTTCTCATTTCAAAATGAGTAATCACACCAGCTTGATGACAAGCTTTATGAGGCTGACAACTTCCAAGCATGGAAGTATAGGATATCACTAGTTATTGAAGGAAATGAATTATACACCTACATAAGTAGAGAGGTTCCTATTCCAGAGGAAGATGAGGATAAAGCCTTACACAAGAATAACTTGGTCAAGGCCAAGAAGATAATTGTTGATTCAATTAAGGATCACCTTATACCATAACTGTCTTGCCTAAAGACACCTAAATATATATTTGATTCCTTGACCAAGCTATTTGAAGGGAAGAACATAAATCAAAATATGACTTTGAGAAACCAGTTGAGAAATATGAATATCCAGAATGCAGAGACCATGCAGTCATACATTAAAAGGGTCTCTAAAATCAAAGAACAACTTGAAGCAAGTGGAAGTTTTGATAACCACCTTGAATGACCTCCTAGAATCATGGGATTCATTCATTCGAGAAATGTGTGTGAAAAGAAAGTGATTAATTTCAGCAGACTCTTGGAAGAGTGCACACAAGATGAAGCTCAAACCATGATAAGAGAAGAGAATATGGGAGCAATTTAAGATCAAGCTCTCACCATCCAAAGAAGACCCCCCAAGCGATGAGGAATACAGAGGAATCAACTCTTGAAGAACCTCTTATCCATCTTAGCATTTGGATAAGAAATGATGTATGAAGAATATTATGAAGCTAAAGGTGCAAGAAGGAGTCTACCCACAAAACAAATAAAGATAAGTATTCAATTGTCATTTCATGATATTGTCTGTTATGAATTTGTTTATATTCAATTGATGTGTTATGCATGATAGAATGTTTGCATTAATGACAGTATACTACTAATATTCATTTTATGGGTAAGTAACTCACAATTCTATACAATTATCCATTGCTACTTATTTAGAATGAAACCTCTTTGATGACATATTGGATTAGTGCACAATCTCAATGATGTCCTTGTAGAGATGGAAGGCATCTAGAAAAGTTTCCACGAGATATGGATGAATGCTGTATTGGATAAAATGGTTGCATGATCATATATTTATGGATAAGAATTTTCCACTATGAATATACCTTATGAAATGTTTCTAACCATACAAATAATGCATTTGACTGGTAGGAAAGATCGCGTACAATTGCCTACAAGAAAAGAAGGATGAGACTTGTTCCAAAGAACAAGTGATGACATTTCAAGAAATAATACAAGATAAAGAAGAATATGACGAAACTTTCAAAGAATTCAAGAGGCCTCAGACAAAATGCAGTTATGTGACACTGTTGAGTGACATAATTGATGCAGATCCTTCCATCTATGAAGAAGTAGCCAAGAAGAAAGGGAAGGAGAGTACCAGTTCAAGAAGAATGATGTCTAGGGATTGATATATGTATTTGAAGTCATATGCAAAGATTGATTATTGTACTATACTGATAGATGGCTATTTATTCCACTTGGTTCTTCATCACTCGACTTTTGGGATGGATTTTATAATGTATTTCAGCCATCATGTTACCCCTTTGACCTCACACATTAGGGGGCATTTGTTACAGCTGATTTTACCACACATGGTTGATCACATATTTATGGCCTTTCTTGTCCCTCTACAATCTCTTTGAGCCCCATGGAATGATATACTTTGATGTTTCCAAGTTCATCCATAAAAACACCTATTTATTGCGGTAAGCAACTTTTAATCCCATACTCAAGTGTACATGTGAATTTTGACCTCAAACTCACGTACATCGAGATGTGTGCATAAATCCAAATATTTTTTTATTTTTCCTACATGTGTCTGAACCACTCGACTCTTTTCATTCCATATGCCTCGATATCGCTCGTATTTGACCCTCCATCACCCCTTTGGAGTGTTATGTAAGGAACCCCTTGGATACATTGAAGAGGGGGATTTGAAGAGCAACAAAACTATAGTCCATTGTTGCCATAGCTTGCATATACTTGATTTTGCATAGCTTTATCCCTTTGGAGCACTTTGTTCTTCCCAATATTTCCTTTGCTTCTGAGCTTTCTATCGAGAGATGGAGGATTGAGGTGGTGGAGGCCTAGGTGGAGGACTCAGTTTCTCTAGTTCGCAGACGTGCCGACAGAGGTTGTCACTTGTGTAATCTCTGATTTGATTAATAGAAATATATTTTCTTGTCTAATAATGTGCATTTGAATGAATATGAATCCATGGATATATTTAATTGCTTATACATTTTTGATTATATATGCTAGAGTAGATCTAATATCATATTATATAGCATGCTTGTCTTATTTTCTATTGTTGAGAGCAAATTGCTAGTGCAAGTGGGATTGGAAAAATCTCAACGTGGATCTACTTCAACTGTCCGAAATAAGCTATGATTCGAGATCCTTTAGTGTTAGATGTTTGGTTTCTCTTGAATATTGGTAAGGGATTGATTTCTCGTGTCTAGCTATCTGTTGTGGTACACCCCAAGCCATAGGAGTTTTCTCTCTGTAACAGTTTCACTAAGTTCAATTTTTAGTATTGCACAAAATATTATTTGTTATAGAAGTCCTATAGTTAGGCCAAGTAATTTGGGAATTAGTTGAATAACCAATAATTTGAATTGTGTTAACACCAACATGTAACCAAGAGGGACCACATAGAAGACAGTAACTAAAAAAAGTACTTGGCTATCAATAATCCTTTACATAAAGTGGTGGTAACTCAACCAACATAACACACTCAAAGACAAATGAGTATCCAAGGTGGTTTGGGACCACTTTCAATGACAAAATAATCATTTTGATAATGTATTTTATAATGTAACTTAATTGTAAAACACGTGCATTTTATAATCTCTTGTCTTACCTTCTTCACCATGGATCAATATGATTAACTCAAAACCTTTTTCCACAAATCTACAAGCATATATAGACCTTAGGTTAGATGCACAATGTTTAGCTTGTAATAGTAATAATAATTTTTCATACTTGAGGAACATCTTAGTGTGCAAGCATGCATTCATGACCACTTTAACATAAATTTAACGCGGTGATTTTTTATGTTGATTCTCTAGTGTAATTGTTCAATTGTTTAATCTTAAAATATATATACTCATGTTATTATTTGTTACACTAGTTTTACATTTTTCATTTCCAAGAGATGCCAGTATACCATGTATATGTTTCTAATGTTTTCCTTTTATATTTATGATTGCAGTGACTAGTATGGATACTAATGCAGAGACACTCATAGAGAGTACAAGACTTAGAGAGATTGGTTCCACGTGGAGGGGTGGAGACTAGCTCAGCCACTCACTTGTGCAATCTATGGGAACTATTATAGACACCATTACCCACTCCAATGGTGCTCTATACGACATTGAGTTGTATAGAGAAACAAGAAGGAAATAAATAGTATGTTGATGGATTGGATTACAATGCCATAAAAAAACTAAAGATCACAAAGGAGAACACATTTGAAGTGTTTAGAGATCCCAGAATGGGGAAAATTCCAAGTGTAAATAGATCCTACATCTCTATTGAGTGGTGCATATATCAACCATTCCAAGAGAATTGGATGGACAAGTGGTACATGTATTTTTAATGTGCCACCCTGTAACAAAAGGGAAATTCCTTTATATTTCCTTAGAAATATGTATGTTGAGTTTGTGTTGGGAAAAAACATCAAATAATTTGATAACTTGGATTTGCAACGCATTGGTCATGGGATGCCTTAAAATTGTCCCAATGCCAGGAATCGCACTGCCAATATCCCAATACCTCACAGGAAGCTACCTAGTCCATATGTCCCACTTGCACATAATATTATACCACAGACACATGAGGCATTCCTAGGTCTAGCACATGCATTTTTCCACCATAGCATCATCGTTGATTGTAAACCATCACCTCCCCATGGTGCAAGACCATCTGCTAGTGGGATTGGATCAACACATCAAAATATCACCACTAAAGCTTAGAAGTGCGCAACATGTGATGGTGCTTGATATGGTCATGTGCCATCAAATGTTTCCTTTTCTAGGATATTTAGGAAGGTAAGTATATGGTTAATAATAATTTTTCCAAACTAATTTTCTTTATAGGACATATATATATTGTTAATATTTAAAAAATTTAAACTTGTAGATGCTAAATTCCACTGCAAAGGGGAAATGCTTTGGTTCTAGTGGTGTAGATACCAATGTTCCATAATCTATAGTAGTCGTATCTTCGGGGGAAATAAATCACATAGAGGTAACTATTTCAACATGTCATATTGTTAATGCATGTTAGATCATCAATGCTATATAGTCTAAAATTTACAATTTTTAAACTTGCATCCACTAGATCCTCAATATCAAGGGAAATAAATTGATTAGAGTGATTTCCCTGATGTTAACCTTACTGCATTTTTGAGTGAGGTAAGTATATTCTTAAAAAAATCAAGTTCAAACATATTTTTCTTTATTGTACACATGTATATATTTTGAAAACATATAATTTTTAATCTTGTAGGTGCTAGATGCCTTTGTAGAGGGGCATGTTAAATTTTCATATGCTTAACTAAGACATCAGTATATCATTTCATTTTTCATAATAAAAGCATATAAAACAGGATCATTGAAAGAAACAGTATCACAAGAACAACACAAATTTATCCTGGGAAAACCCTAAAGGGAAAAACCCAGCAAAAGCTTCCTCAATATAGATGCCCCAAAAGGGAAAAAGATAAAACCAACAAGGAGATCAAAAACCTGATTCTCCTCCTTCTCCAGGAACTCCTCTCCTCCACAAGTGCGCTATTCCAAGTGAGTGTGTGTGTGTCAAATGAGGAGCACTACACCTCTATTTATATTCATCCGTTTACTTAAAGTTTACTCAATTAACATGTCGGCTTAAGTTAACTCATGTAGGCTTGAGTTACACATGTAGGCTCAAGTAACCACACTAGGGTGCTGATGACCCACCTTTACAATTTGAGGGGACTACCTCATGACTCTTATTAGTTCTTCCGATTAGGAGCATCGGGGTACAATGTAATACAAGTGGTTCTCCCGGTTGGACCATCGGGGACCACAAAAGATACATAAAGAATATTCTTCGAAGTTACAATATTTCAACACTCCCCCTTAACGAGAAGGGTATTCTACATCAACAACAACAAGAGTAGAGATAGAGGACATCATCAACATCAACAGGGTAACACATCTATAAATCATTGGAAGCTTTTCAACATCATGTACTCTTCATCTTCAATCTTCAGTCTTCATCATCAACAACATCTTAAGTCTTTGATCAGCAACATCTTCAGCATTTTGATCTTTCAATTAGCAGCGACATTTTCAGCACTTTAACCTCTCGATCGGTAGCAACATCATCATCATCATATTCTGATCTGTCGATCATAATCATCATCACATTCTGATATTTTGATCAGAAACATCATCAACATAGAAACATCATCATCATACTCTGATCTTTCGATCAGAAACATCATCAACATACTCTGATCTTTCGATCAGAAACATCATCATCATACTCTGATCTTTCGATCAGAAACATCATCATCATACTCTGATCTTTCGATTAGAAACATCATAATCATAGTGCGTCATCATCATACTCTAATCTTTTAGATCACTACGTCATCATCATCATACTCTGATATTTCGATTAGAAACATCATAATCATAGTGCGTCATCATCATACTCTGATCTTTTAGATCACTACGTCATCATCATCATACTCTGATATTTCGATCAGTATGTCATCATCATCATCAGCAACAACCTGCAATCCACAACTCAAAGAAAAAAAGTCTTTGGATCACTTTTGGACTTAAAGTCCAGGGATAATACAATCCCACCACATTCTCGAAAACCAAAGTTACCGGATTGATTACGGGAGAATCGGTCCCTATCACTTTAGGACTAAGTCCAAGGATGATGCAATCCTACCGCATTCTCGACGACCGAAGTCACCGGATACAATTACGGGATAATCACTCCCTATAACTTTAGGACTTGAGTCCAAGGATGATGCAATCCTACCACATTCTCTAGACAACTGAAGTCACCAGATACAATTACGGGATAATCACTCCCTATCACTTTAGGACTTGAGTCCAAGGATGATGCAATCCTACCACATTCTCGACGACCGAAGTCACCGGATACAATTACGGGATAATCACTCCCTATCACTTTAGGACTTGAGTCCAAGGATGATGCAATCCTACCACATTCTCGATGACCGAAGTCACCAGATACAATTACAGGATAATCACTCCCTATCACTTTAGTACTATGTCCAAGGATGATGCAATCCTACCACATTCTCGAGGACTGAAGCCATCGGATCTATTATGGACAGATGTCCCAGGATGATACAATCCCTCTTCATTCTCGAAGACCGAGGTCTTCGGATCACTTTAGGGAAGGTTCCCAAGGATGATACAATCCCATCACATTCTCGATGACCGAGGTCACTGGATCTATTATGGATAGATGTCCTGGGATGATACAATCCCTCTTCATTCTCAAGGACCGAGGTCTCCGGATCACTTTAGGGCAAATGCCCAGGGATGATACAATCCCACTGCAACATCACTACTCCCCCTTTCGAGGAAGGTCTTTCCGAACAACACCAAGCTTCTCTCGAAAGTGTTCGAACTCTACTCGAGGCAGAGGCTTCATCGGTACATCATCATCCAAACCATCATCATCTACATCTTCAGTATCTGAATACTGATCTATCACCATCTGTATCTCCAGTATGTGAATACTGAAAGCATCATCATCTATATATTCAATATAGAAATACGGAATCACCATCATTTGTATCTACAGTATGTAAATACTGAAATATCATCTATATATTCAGTATGGGAATACTGAAATCATCATCATCTATATATTCAGTATAGAAACACTGAATCACCATCATCTGCATCTACAGTAACATCATCTGCATCTTATCTTGTATGTAGAAATACCGGATTTCTACGTGTTACATTGGAACACAGGGTCCTTTGTCATCACAACTATGGTTATCATATAGAATCATTGTAGAGTCCATCTTCAGGTCAAAGAGACCTGATATCAGCTTCTGAAGCCATATGGCTTCACAACTTAGTAGAGCAATCTGGTATGTATTATGCTTCAACTGTGCTAAGAGAAACACTGGACTGTTTCCTTCTAAACCATGAACTCATAGCAGACCAAAAGCATATACCTGATGTGCTTTTCCTGTCTGAGATACTTCTAGCCCAATCCGCCACTATGTAGCCATACAATCTATACTCATGGCTACCATCATAGTATAGACCAAAGTCTATAGTCCCTTTCAGATATCTCATCACATGTTTTGCAGCTACTAGGTGAACCCGACTTGGTTGAACAAGATATTGACTTAAGGTGTTCACAGCAAAACAAATATCTGGTCTGGTATTTTTTAAGTACATCAATGATCCAATGATCTGTCTGTAGTGAGTCACATCCACTAACTCTAATGAGTCATCAGCTAACAGCTTTAGGTTGGAGTCCATGGGTGTGGCCATGACTTTGCATTCCAACATATTGAATCTCTTCAATATCTCTACCACATACTTTCCCTGGTTGAGAAATATTCCTTCTGAACTTTGCCATACTTCCAGACCTAGGAAATAATGCATTAACCCAAGGTCTTTCATCTCAAATTATTCTGCAAGTTTCTTCTTGCTTTCCATGATGTGTTTCCCATTCCCTGTCAAGAATAAGTCGTCCACATATAGTAATAGAATGACAGGTACATCTTCTACAACCTTGTAGGAAAGGTTAGGATCGACTTTACTCTTGGCAAAGCCCATGCTCATCAGGAAACTGTCTATTCTTCCATACCAAGCTCTGGGAGCTTGCTTCAGGCCATAGAGGGACTTCTTCAACTTGCATACTTGATTCCTTCTGTCTTCAACTTCAAATCCTCATGACTATTCGATGTAAAAATCTTCCTCAATCATACCATTAAGGAAGGCTTGTCTCTACTTCATCATGGAAGAAACTACCATGATAGTTTTGAAGGAAATGTACCTTGCTTCCTGGAGTAAGTGTCTCGTAAGAATTAATTCCCTCTTCCACAACATATCTTATCTTGCAAATCCATTTGGAAGATACCACATTCATCATTCTAGTATCAAAACATCTTCTATGAGTTTGTCTTTTTAGGTCATTAACATATCCTAGTCTTCTGCATTCAACCTTGAAGGTTGGAACCCACTTTACTCTTGGTAAAGTCTCGATCCATCACAAGGCTATCCATCATGTTGTACCATGTCGAACTCAGATATAATTTTCTGTAGTCACTCCCCCTGAAGTGGAGTATCATCTTCCCTCTTCATTCTATACAGATGGTTATATGCTTGATATATACTAGTCAATAGAGTATGTCAAGTCATAGTCTATTCTTTCTGGGGAGAATCATGAACCTTGCTTTGTACACTTGTTCCATCATATCGTATACATCATTCCCCATGATCAATTGTTATTCTTTGATCATAGCTTCTTTCATAGCATTCTTTTCTTCATCTTGAGTTATCTCTTGTACCCATGGCGGTCTTCATTCTTCAAGGTTGATCTACCACTCTTTGAAGATCTTTCTTCCGTCATGTTGTCTCTGACCCTGGGAGCCTTAGATTCATGTTTATTGGAGTGGATCTTGAATTGTCATCACTTGTTCTTTGGAACAAGTCTCATCCTTTGTAGGAGGTTGTTCATGACCTTTCCTACAATTCAAATGCACCAGTTGCATGGTTAGAACTATTTCATAAAACATATGCATAACGACAAATGATTATGCATCATGCAATTGTTTAGTCAATACAATATTCATCCATATCTCACATAAACTTTCTAGATGCCTTCCATTTCCACCATGACATTATTGAGATTGTGCACTAATCCAATATGTCAGCAAAAAGGTTTGATAAGTAACAATGGAGAGTTGTATAGCACCATGAGCTACTTACCCATCACATGCATATTAGTAGTCATTAATGCAAACAATCTATCATGCATAACACATCACCAAATATAATCAAATGTATAACAAAACAATATCATGAAATGACAATTGAATACTTATCTTTATTTGTTTCATGGGTATATTCCTTCTTGAGTCTTCAGCTTCATCATCTTCTTCAGCATCATTTCTTATCCAAATGCTGAGGTGGATAAGAAGTTCTTCAAGAGTTGAGATCTTCATATTTCTCATTGATTGAGGAATCTTCTTTGGAAGATGAGAGCTTGATCTTAAAAGATGAGCTTCTTCTTCTTCCCAAAGTCTGCTGAAAGTAATCACTTCCTTCTGGAACACATTTCTTAAATGAATGAATTCTATGATTTTGGGAGGCCATTCAAGGTGGCCATCACCACTTATGCTTTCTTCACTTCTTCTATCCCCACTTGAAGTTGTTCTTTGATTTGAGATATCCTTATGACTGCATGGTCTCTGCATTCTGGATCTTCACATTCTTCAGCTGGTTTCTTAAGGTCATATTCTAATCTATGTTCTTCCCTTCAAATAGCTTGGTCAAGAAATCAACCCTCATCGATGTATTTAGGGAATACACTTGTAGTACAAGTTGAGTCGTAACTGAATCATCAATGATCTTCTGGGATTTGACCAAGTTCTTCTTGAGAAAGGCTTCTAGCCTCATCTCCCTCTGAACCTGGAACCTCTATGCTCATGTAGGTGTCCAATCCATTTTCTTCAGAGAGATTATATACTTCTAGGCTTGGAATTTGTCAACTTCACCAAGCTTATCATCAAGCTGATGTCATCGATCACTTTGAAAAGAGAACCTCAAATGAACATAGCAAAGGATTAGATCTTATCGATTTGAGGTGTCTGTCTTGGTTCTGGAGCTGACTGATCTAGGGTTTGTCATAGAAACCCTAATTTCAAAAACTTGGAATCTTTCAGATATGATTGGATAGATAGATATATCTCTTCAAATGGAGCTGTCCAATGTACTCCATTTCTGAAAACAGTGGAGGGAAGCTCCCGAAACAGGAAGCCCTAATTTTCCAATTTCTTCTGCAGAAATTCCTGTTACTCTTTCTGTGATATCTCTGAAATTTATGCTCCTCTATGCCTAAAATTTTGTACTAAGGTAACCGCACATGTCCCTGATCCACCACTATAGGTTTCATCAGAATTGGTTTCACCATTTGGGATTTATGATCCTTTTCCCAAGGTGACCTATTACAGGACTGTTCAGAGCGAAGTTGTACGGCATGCCACGTGTCACTGGTTCGTCTTCTGAGTCTGAAATTAGGAACACCAAAATTACAGTCCATGCCCTTTCTGGAACATCTTCAAGAATTCCATTTGGACCTCTGTAGCCCAAGATATTGCAATTCTCCCCAGGTGTCTTGCTTAGGGATGAATTCTGGAAGAGGCTGGAACCCTAACTTGGAGAGAACATATCTCCTGGAATACAGCGAATCGGAGGATGAATTTTGGACACAGTGTTCATCAGGATTTTATCTTCGGCCCCTGCAATTTCAGCTCCTGATACTTCGCCAATCTCAAAATATAGCGAATGTGCCAAAACGTAGCAGTTTTAGTATTTAGGGTTTTTCTAGCTCGGGGTCAAACTAGGGTTTGACTTTCCCGGATATTCACCCAACCAAAAATCTTGATCCAGGTCTCTAAAATTAGGTTTTTATGAGGAGAAAAATCCTATACTAGTCTCACTCAAAAATTCCTCTTATGTAGAAATCCCTAATTTCCACATCGAAAATTGAAAATGCTCGGAATCGAATTCTGCTTCGACAGAACGATGCACCCTTCAAAGGAGAGTCAGCCTAGCCTTCTTTTGCTGATTGATTGTGGAGAGAGAACCAAAAAATAAAAACCCCTAGATTCTGTAACTTGTGAAAGATTCCCTATTCAGGTTAGCTCTGATACCATGTTAAATTTTCATATGCTTAACTAAGACATCAGTATATCATTTCATTTTTCATAATAAAAGCGTATAAAATAGGATCACTGAAAGAAACAGTATCACAATAACAACACAGATTTATCCTAGGAAAACCCTAAAGGGAAAAACCCAGCAAAAGCTTCTTGAATATAGATTCCCCAAAAGGGGAAAAGGTAAAACCAACAAGGAGATCAGAAAACGGATTCTCCTCCTTCTCCAGCAACTCCTCTCCTCCACAAGTGCGCTATTCCAAGTGAGTGTGTGTGTGTCAAATTAGGAGCGCTACACCTCTATTTATATTCATCTGCTTACTTAAAGTTTACTCAATTAACATGTCGGCTTAAGTTAACTCATGTAGGCTCGAGTTACACATGTAGGCTCAAGTAACCACACTGGGGTTCTGATGACCCACCTTTACAATTTGAGGGGACTACCTGATGACTCTTATTAGTTCTTCCGATTAGGAGCATCGGGATACAATGTAATACAAGTGGTTCTCCCGGTTGGACCATCGGGGACCACAAAAGATACATAAAAAATATTCTTCGAAGTTACAATATTTCAACAGGGCAAGTATTTGGAACTAGTGAAGACCCCCTTAGTGGAGACACGATTCACACTGAGTTAACAATGTAAAATTTATGTTAGTTTGTTAATAAATGTTAGTTAATTTGTTCATGCATGTATAAATATGTCAACACTTGGTGACTTTTTAAAATTACATATGTTAGATTCCTTTATAGAGGGGAAAGGCTTTGGCACTAGTGAATCCCCCCTTGGTGGAGAGACAGTTTACAGTAAGGTAATAATTTCAACATGTTATTTCATTGGTTCATGCATGCCTAACTATGTCAACGCTTGGTGAATTCTTAAACATGTAGATGCTAGATGCCTCTACAAGGGGGGAAGTATTTGGAACTAGCAATGCCCCCCATGGTGGAGAGACATTTCAAATAGAGGGAACTGCTTCAAAATGTTATTTTTTAATACAAGTTATTTCATTGAGAGATGTTCTAGTCTAACTATGAGAACACTTTGTGATTATAGGCATCAACCGAAATTTTAGTACCAGTGCTTTTATTTTCCTCTCCTAGTAGTCTAAATGTAGACAAGGGTTATGTTTATCCTACACGTCCCTTTTTCCAAAAATAGAGCAGGTGTCCATGATAATGGACCTACTAATTCCATGGTAATGTATAGCCTTTGATGATAATTGTTAATTAAATTTCAATTCATTGCACAACTTGTTTTTCTTAAAGTTTATTTTGCATGCTTACAACATCATGTCGAAGAGGCCTTCATGTCAAACTTCAATGAAGTTATGATGTCGTATTTAATATTTCATCTACAATGGGAAGAAGTAAGGAATAAATATTTATTTCAATATTTGTACATATTTTTTCCACTTTGGATTGTTTATTCATGCATATCTAACTATTTCAACAATTGGTGATTTGATACATTGGTAGAAGTAATTCCTAGCCCCTCCAATCCTGTTGTGTATGCGGCTGAGTGTGATGTTTAACGTATGCATCCACTTGGTACAAAAGAAACCCAGTCTCATATCCTTTATTCTATTTTTATTCTGAGATGTTATTTTTTATGTTTTCTATAATCTCCTTGACTTGCAAGAGTGGCCTTTGGTCTAATAAAGCATGACCCAATGGCATCTAATCCATGAAAATCACCCAGGGATCGCACTCATCCTAGGAAAAACCAACCTTAACTAGTTGTATTTTGGGTGTCTCCTCCCAACAAGCTCACATACTAAGGGTAATTGAACCTGGGTCACCCTACTGATGAGGCTCGTAGCTTAACCAAATGAGCTAGCAAGAATTGACATATTGATATTTTCATTAATTACAAATTGTTTTAATACTTTTACATGCGCATGTTGATAATTGTTGAAATAATTAATATGGGATATTTTATTTGTAGATAATAATTGTAGATATGCTTTCAACAAGGAGGGTGACACCAAAGACATCAATACCTAAGATACATTCAGTGAGCATTTGTTATAAGTAATTGAACCATAATTTTACTTTTCAAGTTTGTTACTGATAATGTATTAGTGCAATTAGCTTATCAAGAAATTTGATCTTTTATTTACAGACTCCATTGCTGCACAACTATCCTAGAAAAAGGCATGATGCATCAAAGTTAGAATAAAAAAAAGAGGAAGATCAAGTTTTGATGTGTATTCTAGTATAGATGTAGTTTGGGATACATGTAGATCATTTGTACTTTTTGTTACATGTACATTAATAGGACATTTAAGGGTCATTTACTTTGTCATAACTTGTATTATAAAGTTTTATTATTGTATTATAACTTGCATGATATAATTTATTGCATATTTTATCTTGGCGTCTTTACAAAAGTCTTCAATGTGATCATACATGTGTTAAATAGCTATGGAAGTAGTTACACGACTATGACAATTTTTTCATGGTGCAAAGCACACAGACATTTCTACTCACAAAAATGCATACACATTATATTTAAATACAATTGAACCCCCTTAACACCTGCTTCTCTCACCCCCAAACCTGTAACACTCCCCCCTCT
>LPNX010643607.1:6292-24607 GCA_001517045.1 Pseudotsuga menziesii
TCCTAGCTTATTTTACCTTTTGGACCTCCTTTCTTAATTGAACCTGATCCTCTGGAATGAAGTCTTAATTTCTTCTATTATATTTTAAAGTGCTTATTATTAAATTCATATAACCAATTTTAAAAGTTCTTCAATTTAATAAATAAATTGTATATAAATTTAAATTTAAATTTAAATCATCAACATAATAACATTCCAAAATTTTATAAATGTATAATTACTAAATTTTATTTTATTATGTTTAACTAATGAGAAATATTTAAAAAAAATCATCTTAATCACTCAATCACAATATTAATAAATAACTAATAACTTTTATTTCAGCACTTTCTATTAATAAAAATTATTATTAAAAAAATCTCATGTGAATCACTAAATCACAATATTAATCAATAATTAATAAAATTTTACTTCATTAATATATGTTTTTTTGAAAAGGACTTAAAAATTTCTTTTAAAATGGTTGAATACAGAAGTTTGACCTTTGTATTAATAAGATCTGACATTCCGACCATGCTTCAAATTTGAAGTCTTCAGAGCCCTTCAAAGGCCATTTTAAATGTCATAGAAGGCCACAAGGAATTTTACCATGCAAACAAAAATTAGTTTCATTTCCAGCACTTCAATAATGAAATTGAGTAAGCCTCAGTAAATTTGCAACAAAAGGGTAGCTACAAAATTTTCCTATCCAGGGATTCAGTTGACTATGGGAGAGTCGGGACTCAGAGTATTCCCAAGTGCCCTTGAATAGTCGGATCATGAATGAGGATCTCAGTCCCAATCGACACGGACCATGGTGGGCCACTAGGATGCCTAGTACCAAGTTCAAGTCAGTGAGTCAAGATTGTGACTCACGATTCGATGTTCACTTTCAAAGCATTTAATGGCATTAGCATGCATTACTGATTCACTATCTTCATTAAATCTTGGTATGAGATGATGCCACCTGCCAACTCGATTTTCCATCTGTCATCTTATTGTTCACCGAGTCACGTGATGTCACAACTTACAAGTCACTTGATTATTTGAGTATATGATGTGAAATTAAATACTCATATGAGTCATATCCATGGATGGTGAATTGATTTGATAACACTCCACTTTCAAGGCTCTGTAAGGAAAAACTAATGGTGTTGTTTTTTGGGTTACAACTTACAAGTTGCAATTTACAGTGCATTGAGCAATCTTTGCTAGATTTCAACCTAAACTGGTCCAATGCAGGGTATGTCAGTTTCCAGACCAGGGTTTCACCCAGTGCTAGACATTTCTATTATGACCACCACAAGACTGGGATGACGGATCTTTGGTAGTAGGTTAGCAGCACGCTGCCCTTTTTTGTGCTCATGAATATGTAGAAGCAATACCCAGTTTTCCCTCACCTGCACAGATATATCTATGTTATGTAGAAGCAATTATAAAATGATTTTTTTTGTAATCATGTGAAATACACAAACATGCATTTGCCTACCTCGGGCAAGGTAAACCAACTCAACAGCACCGAGATATTGTGGAATTGAGATGGTGTTGCTTCCAATCGTCTTTCTGTAGAAGGAAATGGTTGCACACTCTAATTCCTCGTTGTCTTCTACGGTGGGAAACTCGAAGGTTCCACCTTTTTCACAGGTAGGAGCAAGAGAAGCAAAGGTAGAATGTTGGGTAGGTTGGATTGAGCTTCCCTAAACTTAAAGAGATTGGCGAA
Organism: Pseudotsuga menziesii; assembly: GCA_001517045.1. Taxonomy (NCBI): domain Eukaryota; kingdom Viridiplantae; phylum Streptophyta; class Pinopsida; order Pinales; family Pinaceae; genus Pseudotsuga; species Pseudotsuga menziesii. The sequence continues at coordinate 7,992 of LPNX010643607.1, forward strand.
TCTTTGAAAAAAACATTATTTTGGGTTTATGAGTATAGGACAGTTGCAGGTTGGGACTCAAACTCTCAACTCTCCAATTCTATGCTTCAGTGTCTCCGTAATTTCTATTTCCTCCAGAAGATTATGCAGAGCTAAGCTGTTGACTTGGTTGTCGTGAATTTACAGGTATGTATAGCATTTTACACTTGTGTAACATTTTATATGTGGATAAAAGTTAAATGTGTTTCTTGTTGGAGTTCCTTCTGGTTCTATAAATATAAGGGTTTAAAATTTCTCCATCCAAAATGTTGTTTGAAATTTGTAATGTATTATGCAAATGTGTTTCCGCCAGACTAAGTCTCGAATACTTAATAGATGTAACCTTAAAAAACCCAGTATTTAAATGAAATCATAACCAAAATAATGTATACTTTTCATAGTCTAGGACCAAAACTTCGTTTGGGCAGAGGAGCAAGAAGAAAGAGCCTTGTATTTGAGTTCTGAATATGTCAATGTTATTTATCTGTCGTGAATTGTAAACATTAGGTTGAAAGAAAGAACGAGATTTGAATATAAGTGTTTGAATTGTTCCAATTTCCTTAATCAAATCCAACGAGATTTGAATATAAGTGTATAACAAAATTTTGTTATACACTTATATTCAAATCTCGTTGGATTTTGTTATTGTCAATTTTATTGTTCCAATACACTTATTATTTCCTTAATAAATAATAAATAATAAAATTTTGTTATACACTTACAGTTTCAAATGAAAATAATAATTTATTTTTACATGTCAACATTGAAAGATTCAATTTCTCACAACCCTTCAAAGTGAAATGGGACCCTACCTTCAAATTTGATCCATGATTTCAACCATATCAACAATCCAACCACAGTACTCACAATAACTAATAAATTAGACTATTACTTCATCTCATTCAACAACTCAATAAATAAATAAAATAGTAGACCATCCCAACAACCCAACCACATTAGTCACAATAACTAATAAATTAGACTCTATTACTTCATCTCATTCAACAATTCAATAAATAAATAGTAAATTGCAATTGATAGTTTATCCTACTTCCAAATTTTATGTACAATCATTTTGCGCAACCACAAAGATCTTTCCAGGGGTGATCGATGATGGACAAAGGAAGCGGGTAAGGTCTTGGAAAGTCAGTCTTTTCGGGCAGCAAGCGGGAAAGGACTTGGAAATTTTAATATGGTCTTCCCACGAATATGATTCCACGAAGCAGCTTTGGAGGTGTTGGGAAACAACGAACAATTTTCTAATCACTTCATTACATGATTGCGCGGCTCCTTCTATTTTCTCACTTTGAATCCTACTTGAATTATAAATTCACGCAGGATGCACCATTGAATGGAAGTTTGAGCTTTCTCCAATTGCATTGTGAATCAAATCAAAACAGCAGCAATAGCAGATCATGGAAGCATACATGTAAGGATAAGTTTGCAAAATCATTTTGTTTTTGCAAGACATGTTTGTTTTCTTTACATTTGATATGTTTCTTTTATTTCCATTTTGCGTCTATTTTGATAGGATTGGCAGGTGAACAATTGAGATTTACTGGTTTTTCCTTGGAAAGTAAATGATTGCATTTTTTTTTCAGTTTAATGGGGTTTTTGTTTCTGAAAATTTGAGTTTATGGGTGAAGTAGAGATAATGTTTGAGATTGGAATAGATTTTCGAGTAAATTTATGTGTATTTTTGGTGTTGATTTCAATGTGTTTGATTTAAGCTGCTGTGCATAGCTCCAACTCATAGTCATAACATCGGTGCCTATTAAGGCTAAATGCTAACCTTCTTATAGCTAACCCTTTTTATTATGGCTAATCCCTTCTATTTATTCTTTGAAGGTCCCTTATCTTCTCCGATGGTTAACCTTTTTTGTTTGGACTTTCTTTTGGTCTGGAAACTGTCTTAGGTTGACTTGCACTGCTCTCCTAATCTTATGCTACTGTCGATGTTGATCCCTTGGGTTACTTACGGTATCATCTAAGGCCTTTATCTTTCTTAAAGTCCCTTCATCAAAATGAAGGGCCCAAAAGGCCCGACCATAATTATTGGCTCACCCTCGCATCAACTCTACTGCATTTGTTGCTCTTAAAATGAAGGGCTCAACTCTGGAACTACTTGCAGTGCTTTCTATCGAAACTTTACAACATTGGCGACCTGCTTCTTCCACTTATCTACCAAACTTCAAGGATATGGAGTGCTTAACATCATCAATTATTTTTCTTATAAGCAATTGGAAGGTTTTTAGGATTAGCTCCCCTTCGGACTGAGCAGATTCTAAAGAATATACCAGATAAATTCGTTGGATTTTTCAGTATAGTAAGTTTTGTATTATTGTTGTTTGTTTTTGAAGAGATAAAATGATGGCATTTACTTTAAAATGTTGAATGGAGTTGTAGTAAATAACGATTTTGTCTATAATTAGTATAAAGAGTAATGCGAGTTTGATTCAGCCCAGCAAAAGAAGATCCAAGAATCTGTTTTTGACCTACTTCCTCTGTTTGGTGCTAATTCACAGAAATATTGTTGCAGGTCCACTGTTGGTCAGGATACTGCAACTTTCCTTATTTCATGTGGAATACTGTCCAAGGCTTGGAAAGAGTTACGTCGTGCAAACAACTTAGAGAATTTTATTTTGAATTAGTATGAAGGCGTTGCATATGTTTCCTTCCCTTCATTTCAGGAAATAGAACATTTCAATGTCAACGGGAGCAAATATGGGGAGGGCAATATACAAACTGACAACGAGGTCTTCTCTGCTTCCCTCAAGGGTAATGATGATCAACCACATTTTTCTATGGATAAGTTTTACTTTTAAAATACAACACACTAAAAACACTTGATGGATAGGTTTTATTTCTAAAATATAACACATTATTTTAAAAAGTGATGCAAGTATTGTGTGGGGATTGTGTTAATGAACAAACATTTTCGATGGATTACTTTTAAAATACAAAACATTAAAAATAAAATATCACACATTATTTTAAAGAGTGATGCAAGAATTGTGTGGGATGAAGGTGGTAAGTTCTGTTTTTAAAATACGTGACATGTAGGCGAGTTTGTTGGATGCATACACATTCATGGTTACAATTTGTATCTAAAATACAATACATTGTTTTAGAAAATGATGGTTATGTGATTTACATTTAATACAAAGGTGAGATAATATTAGTATTATATAAATAAAATATAGATATAAAATTGTTTTGAAACTTTAGAAAATAGATTTATTTTAAAATACAAAAATATTTTAGAAAGTATATTAGTTAAAAATATATTTTTATTATTTAATGTTATCTAAATATATTATATAGATAAAATTATGGATTAAAATTTTAAAGAAAAATACAAAATAAAGTAGAAATTTTCATATTTTGTATTATAAAATTTTATAATAAAAATTATAACTATCACGGGCTTTAGATTTTATAACAAAATTCATTAGTATCATCATCAATGATGTTGAATCACTCTCCTCCCTTTTTCAACTTAAAACTTCTCCTCCCTTTTTCAACTTAAAACTTAGCCCGATGTTTCATAGTTGTTGAGTCACTGTAATGCATCTAAAATAATTCATTATTAATTTCTGTTGAAATATTTTATTTATTATTCTGAATATTTTTACGCCAAGTCAAAAATAAAACTCATGTAATGAGTTATTTTTTTATTAATAAAAGATATTGAAGGGGACAAGAGTGGAATAGCTATTGAAGAGTGTTTGTTGACCTACAAGAGAAAAATACAAGTGGTTGTAGCTGCTAAGTGAGAACTCAAGGTGTAGGAGGCATCTTCCCCAAAATCAGGTTACAACTCATAGTTGAGTGCTAAAGAGCAGGAAGCTCTTAAATGACTAAGTCTTAGGAAAAATACTATATAATAGTATGTCCATTAGCAAGCATGAGACTAGCATTCGACGATGATTGAATCTTATAATGCAAGAGATGGTGCATTAAGTGGATTTTGCTCTTGTGGTTCAACGAACATGCTCGGGGGTTTTGGAGCAAGTAACTTGGCTGCTCTAGAAGTTGGTGTGGAGGAACGACTATTCCATTTTTATTTTCCCAGCAGTGGTGCTGGGTTCTTACTCTATGTTCTAATTACAGTAGGATTTTTATTTTAGACTTCGATTTGCAGCTATATTCATAAGTAGAAATGTTTTATGTAATGTTATTGAACAATTATATAACATGTATTGATTTTACATCTTGTTTATGTATCGATTCTAAATCTGTTTATGTCTTTTGTTTATACATATGAATGATTACATTGGTTTAGGAAGGCTTCTTAGACCGGGCATCCATACCCGAGTTAAGAATTTCTAGATGATTTTATATACTGTAGATTTGATTTCTTTCCTTAAAGGATTATATATTTGTGAATTATCATTTGTTCTTTCTTATGGTGTAGATCTAGTTAAATTACGATTAAAGTAGTTAAAGTTAACATGTTTAAAATTCTAAACAATTTACATTCACAACCTAAACAACAATCGAAATTATTGTACACGGGATGTACCCCCTGTCAACTTAATCTACAGAGTTATCTTTTAAATTATTTCTTAAACCGTGATACTAGATTGAGACTGTTCAGATCGGAATAAAGGAAATCTAATTAAATAATATGAGATTAAATTATTTATAAAACTATCAAGATAGATACAAAAAACATTCACGATTTATAACTTAGCCAACTGTAAATTAAAGAATCATAAATATCTACAGTCATATATATATATATATATATGAAAAGAGAATTCTCAACAAACAGTCACATACAGGATTATATCAGCTATGATACACCTAACTTATCCAACAAATATTTTACGGATCTAAAGCTATTAGCTAATAACAGGACTTATGATATCCATAGTAAATCCACATTATAGTTTTAAAACAAAATGCATAACAATTCGCTGCAACAAATCTTCCCTTTCCAAAGACCGGTAAGAATCCTGTCTAAGATGGCAGTCGAGTATTAATACATTAGAGTAACCATATCTAGAATGAATCCAAACCAATACATGCATTATATCATTTAACTATGATTTTAAGATTAAACTTACTCCACAGAAATCGCAAGACCCTATGGGTCGTATTAGATTTAAAAATTACTGAATAACAAGGTTAAAAGATTACAGTCTCGTGACCTTATGGTCATAAGTCCATCCAGATGAAAACCATTGCTTACACAAGTATTAAACAAAATTAATCCCTTCAAATCAAATATATAGTAGCTAAAAAGATTTGCATAGAAACAATAGCTAAACCAACATACAGGTATTAACCCGTGTCAACAATATTTTTAAAAATACTACCGACTTTCTATTTTAATTAGAACCTAGATATCTTTAAGCAACGAATATTATCAAAACATACACATGGTAGTAAGACCATCGAAGAATGGAAGCCATTGATTAAAACAAAGGAATATACAAGTATAACCACAGTTTAACTCTTAACAGGAATTTCACCAAAAATGCAAAGACCCTAAGGGCCGTATCCAATATTTTATACATTAAACAGTATCAAAATGACGAATGCATACAGGGGGTCATTGTAATACCATCTATGATGGCTTCCACCATTTTTATTTAAACCCTAAAAAACTTCTATTTACATATTACAAGTGAAGTGGTGGTAAGTCCATCCGCGATGGCACCCACAACACTAACGCAAGTACTAAAACAAGACATAATGTACATAAAAACAATTCGAAGCAAAGAGGTTGTAAATCCGTTTGCAAATTAGAGCTTAAATCCTAGGGGTTTCAAACAACACTTAAAACTTATCATGCATAGAGTTGGATTTGTATCTCCCCTCTTGGATCCCTGTGCTCAGGCAGATAGTACCTGGAACAAACCCACTAAATTGTTAATAATGTGGGTAAATTTATTTGAAATACAAAAAGAAAATTAGAGCAACGATTTTGGGTTTATTTACTTGGGAATTGTAAGACGCAGGCCTGGGAAGAGGTGACCCTGTCGCCTTCCTTTCCAGTGCTCCTAACCTACAAGAAATGTAAGGTTGCAGTAAAAATCAACTTTTAAAAATATTAAAATTAAACAAGTTAACAACATTAAGTTTCCTTACCTTATGCGAGTTGTAGAGAGGGCCAAGGATTGGCTCCTCCAAGGTTACCCTTATCCCTCCTCTATCTGCATAAAAAACACAGTACAATGTCGGTTTATGTAGTGAAGACACAAAAACCCTCTTTAAAAAAATTGCAGCTAGTAAACAATTAAATTTATCTGGTGAAGGGCAACGTCGAAACTGGAGTTGATGGTTGAGTCTCTTGAAAGAGAAGCAACGTGTTGCAGACGACCATGGAATCCATGGGAAGCACAAGAACAACTTCAAAAAACACTAGCCACAATTCCATCAAAACTGTAGCAAGCCTTTTCACCAGAAAACCCAACAAGGTCACCATGAACAGAGCAGAGCTCGACTCTCTCTCCCACAAACCAAACAAACTGAGAATGAAGGGTTCAGATAGAAAGTGTAACACATTAAAATATTTGCAACACTATCATGTAGAACCATGCAAGTGGACGACTAAGAGAAGATCACAAACCCAGTTTGGGAAGCATGGTTGCGCTGTCAACTCGCAGCCAGGACACACTTTTAAGACCCAAGTCAACCCGGGTATAGATCTTTAAACCTCATCCAAATGTAATAATGGCTTATAATCATTGATTGAGCCATTAAAAATATGGTAAGAACCCATATCACCTAACATTTAAACCATTTCCATATAAACCAAACACCCAATTTATTAACCTTTCAAACCATGGCATAACACCACAACGAATGCCCATTAATCAAACTATACCATATACCCTTCGCGCCTTAGGACCAAGGTCCTTTATAATGTTACAATATTACATTGTGCTTTAGGACTATGTTAAGTCATGTAGACCTTACAAACCTTATTACAACTGCAAGGTGGAATCAATACTATGGTCTAGTCTCCCATGCCTTGGGGTTAAGTAAGGCCCTAGTAAAACATATCAAAAAAAGAAAAACAAGTATTTAAAACATCACCTTTGGGTGTGGATGAACTCAATGGGTAAAAATATGCTATTAACGTGAAAAACCTGGCATAGGCATCATACTCATATAAGTAATCTTTGCATAAGCTCATTAATTTAAACTCACAAGTAATAATGCTTGCTAGAATTGTACGAAGAGTTATAGTTAAATGTGTGTAGACATTTGATTTTATTTTACGATTTTTTAGGTATGTGACAGAATGGTATCGGAGCATGGTTGCAGCACTAGGCATGAATAGACCCAACACTTAAACTGCTAAATAAACCAGAAGACTAATTTTACTTTATTTTTTGGTTTGATTCTCTTACAAAACAGGAAGAGAAGGATAACTTTATTTTTGTAGGAAAAACATGCCATAGAAGTAGGGATGTCTGCAGAAGAAGAGTCTCGCCCTAGAAATCCTATAAATAATGAAGAGGGTAATTGGGGAGATCTGGGTAAACCTAAATGAAAGTCAAGATAATAAATAAGAACTGCATTAAAGAACTATTAAAGAACTAAGGCCAAAGATAAAAATAGTTAAGGAGGATAATGAACGAATCATGAAAGCTCAAGAGGAACTGAATAATATTTTACTAGCTAAAATACATAATGATGAAAAGGATAAAAATAAGGAACCTGAACATAATATGCCAGAAACTACACCTTACAAACGTAAGGGAAGGAAACTGGAATTTTCCAGTCATAATGTTGAAACTTCTAGTGAGGAATCAGTCAAACATCACATAGAAACACGACAAGATTCAAGTGAAAGTAGTGATGATAATAAAAAGAAAAATAAGTACAAGCCATATGAATAAATATCTGGGGATTTTAAAAAGATTAAACCACCAATGTTTAATGGTGATATTTAAAAAGGAGAGGAAGCAAAAGCTGGTTGTCAAGGATGAAGAAATACTTCCAAATCTATAATTACTCTGACGAGCTAAAAGCTAAAATGGGCATATATAATCTAATTGGAAAAACATATATATGGTGGTAGGATATAAATAAAATAAAGGGAATAAAGGAAAGATATGCGACCTAGAAAACCTTTAAAAAAACATTTTAAATGAAAATACATGTCAAAACAGTATTATGAAGAGAAGGCTAAGGAGTTTTACGAGTTAAGATTAGGAGCTATGACAATGAAAGAGATCTGTAGTAAATTCTCGAGTCTGCTTCGTTACGTACCTTACATAATTGATGAAAAACCAAAGATACAACGTTTTATCGGTTGTTTTCCTATCATGTTTAAAGAGTAGATTGAGTATGGAAATTTGAAGACGGTGGAGGAAGTAATGAGAAAGGAAAATTTTTGTTACGACCAAAATAAAAATAAAAAGAGAAAGTGTACCAATTTGGAAGACTAAAAGGAGAGATAAATTTGATCCAAGAAAGAAAAATAATAAATTCCACAAAAATACGGTGAATAATTATAAACAGTATCAAGACAGTAACTATAAAAAAAATTAAACCGCATAATTCTACAACAAAAGAAAGAGAACCTCCCACTACTTTTAATAAAAAAATTGCACAGAGGGAACCCTTAAAATGTTGGGAATCTGGCGAGCCACATTATTTTAAATATTGTCCAATAAAAAAGAAAAACTTTAATGTTCACTCCATTCAAAAAGTTGTTACAGTTGGAGACATGGCAAGGAGAATGCCCAAAATCAATGCTATGTTGGAGAACCGACAAGAAGACCATCAAACTTCAATGGTCGAGATCGAAGGTATGATAAAAATTCAACCTATTTCCATACTAATTGATCCAAGTGCAAGTTTGAGTTATGTATCACCTAGAATAGTTGAATTATGTAAATTAGTACCATAAAATTTTGATAAGTCATGGCTGGTACAGTTAGCCACATGTACTAAACATAAAGTCACAAGTTATATTAAAACTGTGAAATATTAATGAATGATTTCATTACGCATGTTGATCTGAATATTTTACCATTAGGTTCTTATGACATGTTAATAGGAATGGATTGGATAGAAAAACATAGAGTAATGTTCAATTGTTTTGACAAAACCTTTACATGCATAGATGATACTGGAAACACAATTAAAGTAAAAGGAATTCCCAGAAAAGTTACGATCAGAGAGATCACTTCTTTACAAATGAAAATATCCATACATAAAGTATGTAAATTATTTGTTGTTTGTGTAATGGATGATAAAGATAATGAAAGAAAACTTAAAATAGAAGATATACCTATCTTAAAGGATTTTAAAGACATCTTTCCAGAAGAATTCCCTGGACTACCTCCAAAAAGAGACATAGACTTCACAATCGATATGATACCCGGAGAGGTACCAACATAGAAATCTCCTTACCAAATGAACATAATAGAGCTTATAGAACTCAAATCATAATTACAATAATTGATCGAAAAAAGTATATTTGACCTAGTGTTTCCCCTTGGGGAGCACCTGTCTTAATTGTAAAGAAGAAAGACGAAAGGTCTTAAGATTGTGCATATACTATCGACAACTAGATAAAATGACTATTATAAATAGATACCCACTACCTCAGATAAATGATCTATTCGATCGATTCCATGGGGCAAAAATCTTCTCTAAAATATACTTAAGGTCTGGATACCATCATGTGCCGATTAAAGATAAAGATATCTTTAAAACTGCTTTTAGGACCTGTTATGGTCACTACAAATTTGACGTAATTCCTTTTGGGTTGACAAATGCACCTGCAACATTCATGCGCTTAATTAATAGTATTCTAAGTAACTATCTAGATAAATTTGTAGTTGTCTTCATCGACGACATACTGATTTACTCCAAGAATGAACAAGAACATGAAGAGCATTTAAAGTTAATTTTCCAAGTATTAAGAGAACAACCGTTGTATGCTAAGTTCTGTAAATGCGACTTCTTTAAAGACATGATTCAATACCTAGGAAACGTGGTGTCCAAGAATGGAATCTTTGTTGACCCTGACAAAATTAAGGCTATCACTGAATGACTAATTCCTAAAAATGCAACAGACATAAGATCATTCATGGGGATTACCAGTTATTATCGAAAGTTCATCAAAGCATTTTCTAAGATAGCCTACCCTATAACCTCACTGCAGAAGAAAGGTAAAAAGTTTCAGTGGAGTGAAAATTGTATGGAAAGCTTTAATAAATTAAAACATATGTTAAATACTGCCCCTATCCTAAAATTTGTCGATCCTTTTAAGGATTTTGTCGTATATACTGACGCTTGTAAGGAAGGGTTGGGCGGGGTATTAATACAAGAGAATTACATTGTGGATTATGAATCTAGAAAATTAAAGGAACATAAAAATACTTACGCTATGCACAACTTAGAGCTTGCCGCAATTATTCACGCATTAAAGATGTGGAGACATTGCCTCATCAGAAGGATATTTCTGCTAATGTCAGATAACATAAGTTTAAAATATGTATTTGACCAACAAAATTTAAATGCTAGACAAGAAAGATGGGTGTCTTTCTTAAGTGAATATGAATTCAAAATAGAACACATAAAAGGAAAAGAAAACAAAGTTGCAAACGCCTTGAGTCATCACACAAATTTACTATTTGCAAGTAGCAGTTATGAATCAGATCTGGAAAATCAGATCTTAAGTACATAAAATTATGATAAAAAATACCAAATTTTAAATGAAAAGACCGTTGAAAATGAAAAAATCAGATAAAAACATATTTTATCCTAAATAGAAGAGCATTACTGCTGCATAAAAATAGTTTGTACATACCAAATACCACAGAAATCAAATTAATAGTCATGAATGAGTTACATAAATGACCTTATTCGGGACATCCTGGATACTAGAAGATGATCGCCATGATTAGAAAGGACTTATTTTGGCCTAACATGAAGAAAGAGGTAGCCAAGTACTTAGCTTGCTTTATCGAATTCCAACAAGTAAATGAAAAACACCAACATCCAACGGGGTTATTGCAACCACTACCCATTCCGGAATGCAAGTGGGAAATAATTAGCATGGATTTTATAACAAACCTACCTAAAAATTTCAGGCAGCATGATTCAATCATGGTCGTAGTTGATAAGTTAAGTAAATAAGCTCATTTTATTCCTGTAAAATCTACCTATAAGGCTGTTAACATTGCATATATTTTTATGAAAGAGATTTTCAGGTTACATGGTATACCAAAGGTAATATACACATAAGTAAACACAAATCAAATAAACACAAAGGGATAACAAGTAATCTATTCAAATCGAATAAACACAAGTAATCTGTTCAAATCAAATATACAGTAGCTACCTTACGGCTTTATCATACTGGTTCTTGACCCAGTTATTATGTGCCGCATTTGTCATTAGCGCATATCTGCGCTTCTCTTCTTAATGCTCTAAATGCATCAAACGTTCTTCAAGATTTGTAGTGTCAGGGAGAAAATGGATGGAAATATTCCACAAAGGTATTTCACACTCAACCAAAGTAACTGCTTCCACCCCGTGAACGAGCTAGAAAGGCCAGAATCCCGTGGCAGTCTTGACATTCGTCTGGTATGCCCAAAGTGTTGGATACAACATGATGTTCCAATTTGACCTACTCATGTTTATTGTGTGCTTGAGAATGGTTTTCAAGGTCTTATTGATTGCCTCTACTTGTGCATTCACCTGAGGGTAGAAGAACGATGAATGATCTTTCCTAAGCCCTAGATTTGTGGTCAATTCAATCATCATGCTATTTTTGACGTGACTTCCATGGTCAGTGACAATCTGCTTCAGGATTCCAAACCTAGCAATAATTCGGTTGAAGATGAAATATGTTGTCATCTCACCATCGGCCTTAAATATAGGCATTGCGTCTTCCCACTTTGTAAAGTAGTCTACAATGACAATGATATATTTGTGCCCCCCAACAGAAATTGGGTTGTACGTCATGAAATCAACCCCCCACTTGATGAAGGGCCCTACCGTGATGATGGGAAAGAGTGGACCAAGGTGTGACCAAATTTTTTTGGTGTAGAGCTGACATGAATGGTAGCATTTCACAGCTTCCACACAATATTTAAATATTGTGGGCCAAAAAGAACCGACACATAGAATATTCTGGGTCGTTGCTAACCCAAATAAATGACTCCCACATGCTCCACTATGGGAATCATTCAAGCCATGCTCAACCTCCTTATGGGTGAGGCATCGATGCAAAAATGAGTCTACCCCTCTTCTATATAGCGTATCAGTGATGATGAGCTAGTTCTTCGCGTTCACTCTTAGTTTGTGTCGATATTCCCGCAAGAAGGTCGCAGGACACTTCAAATTCTGGAGATACACGAGGATATTTCCATACCAAGGATTATAAGTTGAAATTAAGAAGATGTACTCATATGGGAATGAATCATCTTCTACCACTATCGTCTCTTCAATCGAGAATTCTGAAATCAATTCCATGAACACTAAGCACTTTTTAGACTTTGTATACGGGAAAATCTAGGTCAGACTCTTGGAGAATGACGATCCATTTATTTAATTTTCCTCCAATTATTTGTCGAGATAAAACATATTGGAAAGGATTTATATCTACAACCATCGTGGTTTTCCTTAGCAAGATATAGTGTCTCAACCTTTGAATGACATAAACTACTGCTAAAGCCAACTTCTCGACGTGAGAATACCTTAGTTCAGGACCTGCTAACGTGTGACTAAGATAGTAGACAATGTGCTCTTGGAACTCGTCATATTCATAAACCAATACCACTTCTATCGTGGACTCGGATGCAGACATATACAGTATAAAATCTATTGTATAGTCTGGCGGACACAAGAGAGGAGCGCCTGACATAAGTGATTTTCTTAATGCCTCAAATGATTATTGTGCGGCTTCATTCCACAGGAATGGGGTCACTAGTACATGTGGAAATTTTTTGCATGGAGTTTCATTGCTATTGCAACACTTGTGCATGTTTGTTTAGCAATGAAAATGGCCCCTTCGGTTCGTGGGAAAATTTCTATCGCAATAGCAACATTTCCCACATTTTTTCGCACTTGCGACGATTGGAACGTGTCGAAATTGCGACGAAAAAAAACTTGAACTATGATGGCATTCCTTCTCTATTGCGACGCAATTTTTGTCACTCTTGTAACCTAATTTTAGGTACGAAGGCTTGAATGACCGTATCTATAGAGACAAAAGGAAACGTTATTAAAAAAATGAGCAAAGTTCTTGTAACCCTGCTTTCGTTGCTTTAGCGATGGATCGTCGTTGGTGTAGCAACAAAGAGTTCGTCACTATAGCAATGATAGACATTTCTTTAAAAAAAATGCAACGAATACGTCGTTGGTTTAGCGACGCCTGTTCGTTGGTGTAGCGACGAAGTTGCCGTCACTCTAGCGACGCCAGGAAAATATTTAAATTTTTTTTTTTCGACGAACACGTAGTTGGTTTAGCGACGACCTTGCGTTGGGGTGGCGATGAAGGCACCGTCGCTCGAGTGACGATAGGGGAGATTTAAAAAAATAGATTTTTCCGATGAACTCTTCATTGGTTTAGCGACGAAGTGGTCGTCACTATAGTGATGGTAGGTAAATTTAAAAAAAAAAAACTTATTGTGACGAAAGGCCACATTCGTTTAGCAGGGAAATGGGCATCGCTATTGCGACAATAGGAAAAATAAATAAAAATCCGACGAACTTGCTATACTAGCAACGAAGCTGTCCGTCGCTAGTATAGCAAGCTCGTTGACACTTGAGAAGCCTCCCCACCAGTTATTTTTTGGTGATATGCATTAGTGCTTCCTGCACTTTTCAATGTTAGTGTTAACAAGGAATTCAGTCCACAATAATTTCAGTGTTAAAAATAGGAATTCAATCCACAGTAATGTGATACATGCTTACAAGGCTAAAAGCAAGATCTATGTTAATCTCTATACACCGGTACATCAAATTTTTTATATTAATAAAAAACTGAGATTTTTCTTTATATGAAAAAAAGACACAAAATCATTATTAACATTGACCATATTGCATGTATTAGAATCAAGACATCCATCACAAGATTTGCTTCAATCATGAAAAAATTAATCACACCTTGCCCCATAAAGTTCAACCTTTCTTCTAATTCACTTCTATGTAAAACCCACAAATTCTAGTTCAAATTTCATGTGGTTCGAATACCATTGGTCAAAATATAAGTAGTCGTTACAAATACATTCACACACAAAAATGTACCGTAAAAATGACGGTACATTTTACATTGTATTGACTTGCGTTGGTTCTCACATCAAACATCTCTCGTATTCTCTTATAATTGTATTCTCTCATATTCATAGTACATGATGATATTGCCATGTAATGGATTACATAGTACATGATGACATTGGACCTATAAATAACATAAGGGGCCTATAAATAAAGGCAATTTTTTAATTAAAATAACTAGTCGAAAAAATATTACACTTTAATAAGTTGGAATTCAATGAGCCCTCCTTTAACTTAACAAATTTCCCTCAATTAACTAAACAAAATTGTTATTAAAATAAGTTGTAGAAATCATATCATTATACTCTTTAAAAGTAGTAAATAATTTTCATCATTCAAGACCCTGGAGTACTATAACTTATAATACACAAAATCAATCCATTTCACACAAATACAAGCCTAGACACAATTATCGATTCCCAGTTAAAAAAATAAAAATAAAAAATAATGTATATACCTCGGGGGATTAATAAAACTCTCACAATCATAGTGCTAATTAAAAATTCTTTTTGATTTGTTCATATAGACATTGTCTATCTTAGGAAAATGTAGTGTGTAGATAGTAATTACACAATGGAATTCCTTCTTTTCAACAATGTTTACTTGCTATTTCGCTTTCCTCTACGCCCACCTATGCTAACTTGGCCTTGCTAAATTGTCACTCAGTTCTTTGAAAAACGTGTAATTCATTGACAAAATTTGTGACCAACTTTGAGCATTACTTTATTAATGTGGGGGCAAAGGGACAAAACATTGGCCTTGCTAAATAGTCATACTTGGTTCATCGACAAACTTGTAATTCATTGACAAAATTGGTAATGAACTTTGAGCATTACTTTATTACAATAGGGAAAAGGTACAAAACTCTATGTTACCATGGTGTAACTCCAAAGCGATGTAGCAAGGACAAGGACGAAATCTCTATGTGACAAAGGTGCACCAAGATTGCAATGCAATGTAGAAAATAACTTTTAGTGCCCTGTGACATCTAATGTTATGAATTTTATCCATATTTAAGGTTAACTAGTGCAATGTGCATGACACGTCCATCGATAAAAGCATCTTTGTTAGTGACTAGCAACAAATAGAAAGAAAAAACCTCCATTTTTAGAATGTTGAAATTGTGGCAAGCAAGAAAATGAAGACCAAGCAAAAGTTCACAAATTCTAGGGGGGGAATGTTTTTAAGCACCAAACTCATTTTCATTCAAGTTTCACCTATTATAGCAGTAGCTATATATTTTTAACTTATCTTAGCAATGGATATAGAAGAGTCTCATATATACTTCCATTGGTTTTTTTCATGTAACATGATTTGTTGTGTATAAGCACATATTGATTTTAGTTTTGAAATAGAGCAGAGATCTCTGCAGTTTGGTGTCTTTTAACATCAGCTTTTGAAAATAGTATAGGAAACCAATAAGTATGGGGGGTTGCACATTGATTATCAATTAGGTAGTGGGAAAATGCCAAGCTGATTCTAAACTAATTTCTGATTGGGAAATGTGAAAGAAACAAGTCAAAAAATTAGCTCTAAATGAGGTAAGAACAAATTTTCATAAGTTGTATAGAGGGCCTTGTCTATTAAGGAAAGCCTGTCAGCTACTCAAACAAAAAGTTGGTGTAATAGCAATGGCAGACTATTTATATGGTTACAGATTTAACCCTATGGGAGCAGTGATGAAAAGGAAGAAGCAAACACGTAAGGCTCTGATGTTGTCGTAAAGACTTGAAATGTATATTCTCCCTTGCAAAGAATATTTTGAAACACTTTTCTATCATAAACTGAATAACAAGAGTGCTGATGCTATATGTTTTGGTTTTGTAGTTTTTCTCAATAAGGTTTCTTGTTGTTCTAGAAGACATCCATAAGTCAAAATAGTCATATTAACATGGAAAAAAGTATAAATGAAAAGTTGAAGTGAAAGACAACTACCATAAATGAACAGATAACATACAAACAGACAAAGTTTACATAACCTAAATCATATTACATTAAAGTTTTTACAAAGTTTTCTGACCCCTCAACATTCAATGATATTTTACCTAGTAACCTAAAACAACCTCAAGGAAAATAAGGAATCAATTCTAGGTTTGAATAATTTGCAGTGCATGAAGAAACCGTACTCCACCTATCTCTTAGTTGCTTAAATATATTGGCATTATTCCCGGGGATCAAGCAATTACACTTTCAAAAAGAAACTTGTAATTATTTATGTTCCTAGCACAAAGTACATAATGTTGTAATGGATAATTCACCTAATAACCTAGGTCTGGGGGTTACCAACATACTATGACCTTGCAGACAATTTGATTATAAAAGCACAAATAGGAAAT
>LPNX010643607.1:24843-38202 GCA_001517045.1 Pseudotsuga menziesii
GTCGCGTATGCACTCAAAATCTCAAAATATCAAAGTAACTAGCTGGGCATATAGGTAATGTATTTCATCATCAACCAAGGTATAATGAAACTGGGCAAACCTCAATCCATAAGTGTCCTTTTGTGTGCCGACCTGAGGGATGTCAGCACTCGGACGGAGAGGTGCCAATCAGCTGTATAACACATAATACCAAATAATCACTTACATGTTTGTTCAAGGGAAATCCTACTTCTAGATATGCCAATCCGATGAGTGAAATAATGAAGTCAGAGACAATTTCACTGAATAGGAAGGTAAATATTCTAAACAAAGCAACAAAAGTTATGATTGAGTGGAACATAGAAGGAAGTTTACTAGATCTTCATGTTGTTGAAGCCAGACTTACTCTGCAGCAATTTCCCAATAATGCTTAGAAAGTATTATCTGTCAACAGTAAATAGCATATTTCAACCTAAACAAAAAGTGTGGTCTTGAAACTTGCCTTAAAACTGGCTTTTGTATAGTTTCTGATTTTACTCCCACATGAGCATGCAAGATCATTTCCACATTTATAGAGGACTTAATCACTAGTAATCCAAATGCATATACATATCCAATAACAACAAAGTGAGATGAAAAACATGCCCAACCATTCAGGTTAGTAGATTGTTAAAACATGAAAATGCGAAAAATACCAATTAAAATAAGGCATTACCGAGAGCAGTCAACAAGAATCAACTAAAAATATGCCTCTAATGTTCTATGCAGCGTAATAATGAAAAGTAGATCAATCATATATTAACTTATGCCTACAATGTATGTGATTCAACTCCAAAACAATGTAGATGATCAAAACTATAACAGTTGTATAATATAATAATAAAAGTAAGCAGCTGATAAACTTTCAAACGATATGAAGCATGGGTTTCTTAAATTAGACCTCGAATTCTTCTGAGCCATTTTGACATTTTCACACTCTTAATATACAACTGTTTTACAATCCTTTACCAGAACCAATGTCCTCTACCCTTTCTTTCTAATTGAAAGATATTTGCTCCAATTGGTTGTCATTCTTAACACAACCTTTGCTTGGCTTCTCTCTGACCTACACAGGTTTAGCAACAACAACATATCCAACAGGTGATTTTGACAGATTAGCCTCTTCAGCAAAACTTGCTTGAGAGTTTAGGTTTAGCACATGATGAAGCTGATATAAAGGGAATGTATGCACACACAGAAAGAAGAATGCCCGCCATGCATAAGTTTATGCCCACGGGAACTGCTCGTTGGAATGATGACGAGTGCAATGCCTGCCAAGTTTTGGAGGCTTGGTTAGGACATCGGGAGTGAAAAGACTATCAAGGACGAACTCCTAATTTGTGGGATTAAAAATAGAAAAAATATAATAAAAACTATTTCTATCAGACAGTTCAATTTTGCAACATCTTTTGAAGAGGACCTTTGTGTATAAATAAATGAGTTGGGTGTAATCTTCATATATGCATTTCGATGTGGAGATCATAAAGTGTTGACTCAGGAGTGGAGACTGTGGCAGTCTGTGGAAATCGTAAATGTGTTGACTAGGGAACCCAGACTATGGATCAACGAAGTGGAGTCTAGAGCATACATTGGATTGTGGATGATATTTTTGAGTTTTGATTTTACACAGCCAAGATCAGAAGAATCATTTCAGGAATGTGTTTGGTAACCAGAGATTGAATATTTGCTATCTCAAGTCTGACTCTAAAATGAAAATCAAGAATCAATGGAGATTGGATCGATTATGTGGCTTAGAGAAGCTTTAAATTGGGCATTGACAACAAAATTGCTTCAACCCCCCTCTCAGTATTGTTTGGGTGTTCTTTAAATTAGGCATTGACAACAAAATTGCTTCACCCCCCGTCTTAGTATTGCTTGGGTGTTCTTGAATTGGTAGCTAGAAGGAGATCCTCATGAACACCACAATGACTCATCTCAGTCTCAGCATTGCTTGGGTGTTCTTGAATCGGTAGCTTGAAAAATATCCTCATGAACACCACAATGACTCATCTCAGACGGATACATAGAACCAAAATATGGTCCTACTACAAATGCTGAAATTTATGACCATGAGAACAATTCTAGAGCTGTAAATGTTATCCTTGGAGGCTTAAATGAATCAGAGGTCTTTAAAGTTATGAATTATACTTATGCAAAGGAAATGCGGGATAAATTGGCCACTATTTATCAAGGAGACTCCAAAGTTCAAAAATCCAAGTTGCAAACTTACAGAAGTCAATTCTAAAGTCTCAAAATGGGAGAAGAGGAAGATGTAGCAACTTACTTTCAAAGAGTTGAAGAAATTGTGAACATTATGAGAGGACTTGGTGAAATAATGGAACCATAGCTAGTTGTCCGAAAAATTCTCAAAACTCTAAATCCACACTACAATCCTAAATTGTCTTCTATTGAAGACAGGGGAAAACTGAATGACCTGAAAATCGAAGAGCTTTAAGGAATTCTGGAAGCTTATGAAATGAGAACTAAAGAACCAAGGCATAACATTGCAGCATTCAAGGCAACCAAAAATAGTCATCAATGTCATGAAAATTGCTCATATGATAAGGAGATTTATGATAAGGAAATAGACAACTTTGTTAATAGGCTTCCTAGAGGAACAAGAAGGTACAAAGGAAAGATTCCACTAAAATGTTTCAACCGTGGAAAAATTGGACATTTTGCTTCCAAATGTCCTCTCAAGAAGAATCAAAAGAAAAGAACTTTCTGAAGAAATTTTGAATATCAAAGGATGTCGGATAAGCAAATTTTATTTACCAAGGTAGAACATGAAGGAATATCAGATTTTGAAGAAGAAAAAGAATGTGTTGAAGATAACAAAAATGAGATCTTATTTCTAGCTCAAGAAAACAATGAAGATAAGATTGAACAAGAAGAAGGCGTTGTGGATCTCGAGGTAGAAATGTCTGCATCATTAGAGAAAATTGAGAACTTGAAACTGTTAAATGAGAAGCAAGAACAACATTATCAAGTGTCAAAAAGTCTCTTTGTCACAAAGCTGATAGAATCTATTCAAAAGAGAGAAGCATAAATTAAGTCTCTTAAAGAAAAACTTCAGAAGTCAAAAGTGGTAAGTTAGAGATTTCAAAAGAGTTCTCTGGATCTAGACAAAATGCTTTCACAACAGAGAAAAGAGGGAGATACAGGAGGCTTGGGATACATCAACAAATCCAATGAAAACAAACCAGAATGCTCTTTGAACCAAGAAGCCATGCTGGTAAGCAAAGCTGTCGATCAGTTGAAGATGAATCTCAAAAATTCATGAACCCTTAAACAAGGTTCAAGAACAACTGATTCTGAGAGAGAAAGAATGTTAAAGACTACAAAAAAAGTGATCAATCTAAGGAAACCAAATGAATCACAAGAAAATTGGAGAATTGATCTAGGAGACAAAGAATTCACAAACAATTTTCAGTCCAGTCCTCTAAGAGACAAGTTCATACCAGGTATCAAAATTCATTCTTTAGATACTGTTTTAATTGTTATAGATTCGGTCATAAAGTAATTGATTGTAAAATTCCCATAAAGAGAAATGTTGCTTATCCTAGAAAGCAGTTTGGGGAAAGGAACTATGTGCAAAATCAAAACCCTTACTCAATTCTCCTAAAGGAAATAGAGTGTCTAAAGTGCAACAATTTTGGACACACGGTGGAGCAATGGAGGCTAATGAGTAGCCTCAATGATGACATTGAAAAGGAAATCGGTGGTCTCTCTATGCACAGAAAGATGAAAACAAATGGTATATCGACAATGGATGTACCAAGCATATGACTCGAAATAAAGATAAGTTTCTTGCTCTAAAAAAGAACCAAGGAGGTGATGTATCCTTTGGTGACAATGGGACTGCTAAAATTTTGGGAAAAGGAACTGTGTTACTTAAATGAAGTGCAAAAGCCCAAAATTTTCTCTATGTTGAAGGATTGAAGCATGACTTACAACAGCTCTGTGATTGCGTCGAGAGGCGCTCTACAGCCCAGTATGAGGGAGATATTGTAACGTTTGTCCATATTATGTCGGCGAGAAATAATATTGTCGAGTATGAGGGAGTTGTTGCAAGATCTTGTAACGTTTGTCTATATTATGCCGGCTATTAATACGAGGGAGATCTTGTAGCATTTGTCTAATCTTGTATGACGGAGATCTTGTAAAGTTTGCCTAATCTTGTATGACGGAGGTCTTGTAACGTTTGTCTAATCATAATTTGTAAAATTTGTAACGAAAGAAAAATAAGAAATAAAAAATATTATGTCCACTATTAATAAAATCATCCCGATTTTACAATTCCAAACAGCTTGAATTTGAAACTTTTACCTGATTTTGCCAAAAAAATCCAAAACACGGAAATTTTTCCTAAACATTGAAAATGTCAAAATGTCCTTAGCATTCATTGTCTGACATCATAGATAAAAATTTAACCAGAACAACTTTCCTTACAAAATCACTAATATGTCAATCCCAACGCCGAATCACTGCACCATCATTACAGACCTCTCTTGAATTCCTTCACCTGTTAGCATACATATAATAAACATGCTTTATTGTCGCCCAAACAAAAACTACAAGATACACCAAGACAGCCAACGCTTAAAATGGGTGTTGAGGAACCCAAAGCTCCAACTAAGGGAATATCCCAACCTTATAAGTTAAAAAATGAGGTAAAGGAAGAAAATATACCGGACCGTAAAGGAAGAGGTGGAGGAGAAGCCTCAATATCAAAGTCACTCAAATCAGAAATAAAATTGAAAACACAGTGAAGACTGAATTTGATGATACAGAATCACGCTCAGAAGAAGACTTATGCAAGGACCAGGAAAACAAGAAATGTTGCAAGAGACATAGACTGATCGCAGGAAACATGCAATCAATAAGATGCGAGATTGAAGATGGAGATTATAAGACTCATTATGTGAAATTCCACTTAAATTCAGCAGGTCCGAGACAGAATGGTCGAACTCTCCATATTAGAAACTACACAAACTGGTTCTTCCCAGAGCTGATGCCAAAATTGGAGTCCAACTCCATAAAGGCAAGGCCATCCAGAATACTTATTACTTATTACAGTGATATAGAATGTGTCTCTTTTTTCCAATTTATCAATTTATTCAATCCTTAATACTTATTACTTACATTGAGATAATCCTCATAATTCTATCTGTGTTTTCAACTTAACCTGTTCTTTACAATGTTGAGATTTGTTCTCAGTTATTGCACTCAAGGATATTTGCGCCTCGTGAGATTTGATCTCTCTGGGCGCTTGACAGAGCCTAGGATTTGGATCTAGGATGGTGCTAATTTCAATGTCACGTTTTTCACACATCATTTTGAAATAAAAAGGAATGGCTCGAACTAAATAATAGGAAGAGGAATCATGTCACCAGGGGGAGTCTACACCTTCAAAGAAATAGAAGGAGAAAGATGATATATCAGTCAAAATGATAATAGTTGGCTCTGGCATAAAAGATTAACCCATTTTATATTTGACAACATAGTGAAAATCAGTCAAACAGAGGTTGTTCGAGGGAGCCTAAAATTTCAAAACCTGTAAATAAGTTGTGTGGGTCATGTAAACATGGAAAACAAGTAAGAACAAACTTCAAGGTGAAAGTGTACCAATCCACATCACAACCTCTTGAGATTGTACACACTGACTTATGTGGACTAGCAAGAACCAAAACTCTTCAAGTTGAGTTGTATCTTATGTTGTTTATTGATGATTTTTCTAGAATGAACTGGGTCACCTTTTTGAAGAACTAGTCAGAGGCTTTTGAGAAATAAAAACTCTTCAAATCCAAGGTAGAAAATGAGAGTGGGCATAAAATTAGATGTCTTAGATTAGACAATGGAGGAGAATTCACATTAGGTGAATTTAAGAAATTTTGTGAATAAAATGGCATCAAAAGACAATATTGTACAACTCATACATCTCAACAAAATGGGATAGATGAAAGGAAAAATAGGAAGATGGTTGAAAGCATTGATGTTGTAATAGATGAAGGACTAGCACAACAACTGAATGAGTCTCATTTTGATGATGATTACGTATCAGATGAATATGGAACACCAAATAATAAAGAGATAGAGAAACAACCTGATTAGAGTGAAGGAACATAAATGATAATACATACATTCCAAGAGGTAAGAAACCTTACATTAAGTATGTACAATGTAATCATCCTAAATATTTAATTATTGAAAACATGGAAGAAGGTATGAAGCTCATGGTGACACCTCCAAAGAGAATTTTGGCCCTACTTTCAACAATTGCCAAAAAACTTCAATGAAGCATTTGGTGATGAAGGTTGGAAACATGCAATGAAAGAAGAGTTAGACCAAATAAAAAAACGTGGAACCTGGGATTTGGCTCCCGGACCTAAGGATAAAAACATTATAGACACTAAATGGATCTATAAGGACAAATTAGATGAAAATGGAAAAATAGTTAGAAATAAAGAAATATTAGTTTGTAAGGGATATAATCAAATGGAAGGAATTGATTTTGATGAGACCTTTTCTACAGTGGCTAGGATGGAATTAATTAGGATTTTTTTGGCATTTTCCATCTACAAGGACTTCAAGGTCTATCAAATGGATGTCAATTCAGCATTTCTAAACGGTGAATTGAAGGAAGAAATCTATACTGAGCAAGCTGAAGGATTCGAATGTCCAGAAAAGGAAAACTATGTTTGGAAGTTGAAGAAAGATCTCTATGGGCTCAAACAAGCACCTAGGTCCTAGTATGAATGTTTGGATAAATATTTAATTCAACAAGGGTTTCAGAGAAGTAACACTAACATCAATCTTTATCTCAAATTTAAAGAAGAAAAATTATTGGTAACAGTTGTATATGTTGATGATCTAATTTTTGGAAGAAATGAAGAAGGCTTCACTCAAACTTTTTCCAAGGAAATGGCAAAAGAATTTGAGATGTCCATGGTAGGTAAATTAACCTACTTCCTTAGTCTACATATTTCACAAGATCCCACGGGTATCTTTGCATCCTAATCTAAGTACCTAAAGGAAATGCTTAAAATTTTGGCATGATGGAATGCTCTCATGTTTCAACACCAATGATAACTAGTTGTATGCTAAGAAAAGAAGATGAGTCTTCAGCTGTAAATTAGACAATGTGCAAATCTATTATTGGAAGCTTATTGTATCTTACTACATCTCCTCCAAATATCATGAAAGTATTTGGGCTAGTGGCAATATTTCAAGCAAATCTAAAAGAATATCATATGATAGTTGTCAAAAGAATTCTCAAATACCTCAAAGGAACCGTGGATTATGGATTGTGGTATCCAAAGGATGAAAACTTTGATCTCAAATCATTTTCTGACATAGATTGGGCAGGCAGTCTCGATGATAGAAAAAGCACAAGTGGGAATTCTTTCTTCCTTGGATATCGGTTGGTAGCTTGGTCAAGTAAGAAACAATCCTCTATCTCACTATCAACTACTGAAGCATAATACATATCAGCAGTTGAGTGTTGCACACAACTTATGTGGATGAAAAAACTACTAGAAGATATCGAGATTAAGAATGATCAGCCACTCTCTATCTATTGTGATAATATAAGTGCTATAAGTATATCAAAAGATCTTATCATGCATGCTAAAACCAAACATATTTCCATTAAGTATCATTTTTTGAGAGAACAAGCTCATGCTCAAAAAATCAAGTTGGAATATGTAAATACTAAAGAACAAGTAGTTGATATCTTTACCAAGAAACTACCCAAAGAGGCTTTTGAGAACCTACGAGATAAATTGGGATTTGTTATATCTCCTCAGCAAAAGGATGGCTTGTTGCATATGCAGGAAACTGGCTTCCATATGGCAAGCCAGACTTGAGGCCCTTCAAAGACCTCAGTACACATTGAGTCTATGAAGCTGGAGAGTGGACTCAAGAATAAAAGATGACTTCTCTAAGCAAAGGAACATGTCCTCAGATCATGATTGACTGAAGGAAAACCAATGCAAGTCATGGTTTTAGTCTAATAAGTTAGAGTGACACAACTTGGCATGCTGATAGGGGCAGAAGAAGTCAAAATGAAACTTTCTTCATCACTTTGCCATTGATGTCAAAGGGGGGATATATCCAAAGGGAGATTATGGTTAGGGGGGGTTATGTGTTGACATCAATGTCAAAGGGGGAGATTGTTGGAATTTTGGATTAGTAATGACAAACAGGATTGGCATTGATGTCAAATAGTGAGTGAATGTAAGCTAAGGCCATGAATATCAAATAGTAAGCTAATGTCATGACTTGAAATGTACGCATGGACCTCATAAAATTCCTTCCAAAACATATGAAAAATGTCTACAAACATGGCATTGAGGGATTAACACATGATGAAGCTGATATAAAGGGAATGTTTGCGCACACAGAAAGAAGAATGCCCACCATGCATAAGTTTATTCCCAAGGGAAATGCCCATTGGAATGATGACAAGTGCAATTCTCGCCAAGTTCTGGAGGATGTCCGCTTGGTTATCACATTGGGAGTGAAAATACTATCTAGGTTGGCCTCCTAATTTGTGGGATTATAAATAATAAAAAATATAATAAAAACTATTTCTATCAAACAGATCGACTTTGCAACATCTTTTAAAGAGGACCTTTGTGTATAAATAAATGAGCTGGGTGTATTATTCATATATGAATTTTGATGTGGAGATCATAAATTGTTGTCAGAGGAACCGAGACTGTGGCAATATGTGGAAATCGTAAACGTGTTGACTGGGGAACCGAGACTGTGGATCAGGGAAGTGGAGTCTAGAGCATACATTGGATTATGGATGATATTTTTTAGTGGAAGTTTTGATTTTACACAGCCAATATTAGAAGAATCATTTTAGGCATGCACTTGGTAACCAGAGATCGGGTCTTTGGTATCTCAAGTCTGACTCTAAAATGAAAATCAAGAAGCGACAAAGATTGGATCAATTCGGTGGCTTAGAGAAGTCTGAAAGGAAATTTTGGAGGTAGAGTGGAGCAGTGGTCTACTCTTTTATTCGGGTTGCAGCCTGATATTGTAATTTCAATTGAAGCTGAAAGATTTAAGTGTTGAGGTTGAAGCCTCCTAAAAACCCAGTTGTTGCTGGTCCATTTACTATGTGTTGATGCACAAACCTTGACTGTAACTCTTATATATATAAATGCATTCATATTTGTAGATTTAATAACTGTTGTTATATTCTTGGTGTTTCATATTAATAATTGAAGATTGAGTATTGTGCATTGTATCAGTTCAATTTTAAAATTGGGCATAGACAACAAAGCTGATTCACCCCCTCTCAGTATTGCTTGGGTGTTCTTCAATTGTAAGGTACTCAAACTTGTGAAGGTTTATATACCATGATATGACGTCCAATCATGGCAAATGAAGTGTCATAAAAAATGTCTCAACAAGTAATTCACTGAAATAAACTTTCAA
Source organism: Pseudotsuga menziesii (assembly GCA_001517045.1). Taxonomy (NCBI): domain Eukaryota; kingdom Viridiplantae; phylum Streptophyta; class Pinopsida; order Pinales; family Pinaceae; genus Pseudotsuga; species Pseudotsuga menziesii. The sequence continues at coordinate 34,315 of LPNX010643607.1, forward strand.
ATTTGACATGAGGTTGCAAAATGATGTTTTGACTTATTTGAAACTTTGGTATTCAAGTTGCTTAAATTATGCCCTCATAACCAATGTAGAGATTTGTGACCACTCTAATTAGGTCATTCGACACCATTCGACGCCAAAATGGGGCCAATTAGAGTCAACTATAACATGGAAACTAATGATTAGAACTCTTCTAGAGTGCACAATAACCACAATGTGCTAAAATAATTAGCGATTGTAGTCCTATGATGCTCTTTAATGTGGAAAGAGTTATAATGACAATGCCTTCTACCAGTTTATTTGGTTGGAACTAAGATTTGAAAATTGCTCAAAGCAACCTTTCTATTAACTTAGGAAAAATTAGTATGGTAAAATATCAACTTCATCCCAAAGCAAAATTTTGGATCAACTATGCCTACACAACATTCTATGTTCTTTTAATTGTGTAATCACAATACACAATACTTCACCTCTTGGTGGATTTGTCCACAAGTACTTAACCATATATAAATATGCCCTATATAAGTATTCAAGCAAACACATGTATCGTTATAGGTATTCAATGCTTCATGCTTTGAATTCAAACTATGGGTAGTGATTCAATGATTGAGAGAGGATTTGACACCATCCAACAATCAATCCAATGCCATGGATATTAGCTTACATTTCCAGCAAAGGGATTTTAGTGTTATAGTTAGCAAGGATGGATTCACTGGCCTACATTATCAATCTTGGATAAATCCTAGGTTATCATCCTATAAGCACTACTTTAGGGATTGGTGTTCATGCATTGGGCTTCAAATCATCACATAACCACATGAAAATGAATATGTGGTTCACCAATAGGATACTAGCCCACTTTTAAGGTTTAGTTCACTAAGGACATGTCTCCTATCTTAAGACGTGCTTTGAGGTAAAAAAATAAGGGCTTAGAAAGTAAATTTGCAAGAGTGGATTACTAGCCTAAGCAATTTTTCTCATCCAAGACATGATTTGATGGAGAAATCCAAGGTATTTCCTTAAAGGAGTTATCTCTAAGGCACATAAGCCATGATGAATAGGGATATGGACCATGAAACGTGACCTTTTAATACAAGCTTGATCCTAAGGTTTGGAAAACAATAGAAGGGTCTCATCTAAAACATGATACAAAGACGAACTATGATGGCTTGATCCCTTATCAAGATACTCCTAATGCATGCGGTTTATGCATGTGATTTGAAATTGAAGGATTTTAAATAACCTTGAATTGCTATGTATCAATTATCCAATAGTTAACTTTTGAAAATGCTTTAACTACGAGCTTAAAAAGAGCACAATGGATAAAAATGCAAATAAAAAAAGGATGCAAACCATAGTTTGAAAACATCATATGTTAGCACAATGGATAAAAATGCAAATAAACAAAGGATGAAAACCATAATTTGAAGACAACATATGTTCATCCCTAATGGATTATGTCTCTGATTTCACTGGACGAGTCCACCTCCAATGAGACTAATCTTATTAATGCTTCAAATGTCGATCTTATTAATTCTTCAAATGCTACAAATTAAAACTCGAGTAAGACTCATCTTATTAATTCTTCAACTGCTGCAAGTTACAACAGTTCTGAGTATATCTGCAAAAACTGTTGCTCAAACGCAAGATCTAGGATTGCCATTGCGTTCCTCTCGAAAAATTATGAAAATTTAATATAAACACTCATATGTTTCACTCAGGGTCTTTTTCTTGGCACACAAAACAAGAAATGCCATGCAAATGGAATTTATAGATCCTAGGGACGCGTGTTGTACAAAAAGTATGCAAATACCAGTCCTTGAACTTTGTGTTGAACTCGTATTGTCCCCACTATTGTACAAAATCGTCAAGTAGGATAAAAGACAAGTAAAATACCCCGCTTCTTCAACAATTTTTTTATAGAAACCGGCTAAAATTGTTCCTAGAAACTGTTATTTCCATAATTTCGTAATTTAAGCAATTGGATTTTGTTGTCCTAAACTAAATGACCAATTATAAAACTACCCAAATCTTCAAAATTGTAATTTAAGTAATCTAAATTACTATTTCAACACAAATTGGTCTGCGAGATTCCAACGAATTAAGAATGTTTTAGTTAACACTTATACTCCTCCAACAATTGTGGCTTTGGCTTTAAATAATATTAAACCATAGTCTTGGCCCGTGCCAATATTTAAATCATAATATTAAACCATAATATTTAAATCATAATATTAAACCATAATATTTAAATCCCGCTCAAAAAGTAACTAGATATATCTCTTTACATAAAGTGGGCAATGGTCCATTGGCAAGGCATAATACTTTTCCCCAAAAACACAACTTATGGACTGGAATTTTGTACACATATAATATATAAAATCCGTGCCACAAAGTTCAAACAATATTTGAATTCCTTCTCCTCTTTCTACCCCTTAATAGGAATTTGGATAACATAAAATATATGAAAGATATAAAATTCAAACAATGTTTGAATTCCTTCCCTTCTTTCTACCACGTAATAGGAATTTGGATACAATAAAATATATGAAGATATGAACTTATCACAAAAGGCACCTCTTTATACCACGTAATAGGAATTTGGATAAGATCAAATATATGATATGAGCCTATCACATATGGCAAACTTAGTATAAACATAAAGTTTTAAATGACACGTATCTATGGTTCATTTTATACACGTAATAGGAATTTGGATAAGATATAATATATGAAGATACAAACTTATCACATAGGGCATAACTTAGGATAAACATAAAGTTTTAAATGGCACGTATTTGGGGTGCATGTGATATTTGTCGGATGTGCTACTTGATTTGGAATTAGCCATAAAATAATATAAACCCTTTTATTAGATCTACCTTTGACTTATAACTTCAACACCTTAATTTTAGTGTCACATTGCCATAGAACTTTGATTATGTCCTTACCATGTGTTAGCATGTAATTGGACCATGTGTCAACGTGTAATTGAACATTGTGTCAACATGTGATTGGTTCATGTGTTAACATTGTATCTGGATTTCTTCGACTTCTATAGGTTTTAACTTTTGCATACCAAGTTTGATTGACCTCGTTTAAAGTACGTTAGAAAGCTCTTACTGAGCTCTTTGATGTAAAAACATCTTTATTAGCATTTGAAAAACTTCAATTGGATCAATCGGGAGGACCATCGTAGATCATCATGGGTTCCAAGAGCATAATACAAGACCTTTAAATGGATTCTTTGATCTATGAAAAAGAAATGAGCCTAATTAAAAGGTTTTATAAATTAGGAGCATGTCTTTCGTCCCAAGATATGTTTCAAGGTTGAAAATTGGTGGCTTACACATTATAAACTATTTCTAGGACATGGTGATGGATCATAAACTAAGTTTGTATGCCCTATAGATTGCTTCTATGGCCTGTGAACACAACCCCAAAGCAATGCAGGTGCAATCCAACCAAAATATTCAACCCAAACATGGGAAATTCGTTGATAATAACTTGATGTAAACTTAAAATATGAATATTTGTTGGTTTTTTTAGTATTAACTAATGGAAGGAAAATAGAGAAAGATAAATGTTTTTCAAAACATTTAAGGTTTAGAGTTAAAGTGGCACCCAAAAACTATTCAGATTTCAAGTTTTGAGTTGTTTATTTTGAAACTATGATCATATTAGAAAAAACTATACTAATTGGTCAAAGTGATTAGGGGTACAGATTATTGAATTAGTAAATATGGTTTAAAGGATGTGATGATGATATATTGTTTTATTGAAGTCTACATCATGGCTTGAGATTGATAACTAAGGTGAAGTCCATACAATTGGTTCTACGGATGTTAGGCCTTATGCAATAACCTTATATCATCACTTTAGCTAACTTAT
>LPNX010643658.1:0-58224 GCA_001517045.1 Pseudotsuga menziesii
CTTGGAGTGAATGTTTTGCAATTGCCTCTTGGTACGTTTTAAGTTAATGTGAAATATGAGTTGATTAAAATTAGGCGAAGGGGGGGGACTCCAGATATACCCAAGAGTACTTGGAGTATGTCCAAAACTAAATTGTGACGGTTACCTGCAAGGAATATGTGGGTTGAATGGAGTCTCTATGGCTATTTTTCATAACGCATCCATTAGGGTGTGACAGAGATCGGCGCTCGAGGTCACTTTTCAGGAGTTCCTGCTTCCTTTGGGTATTTTTCCACCGTAATGGTTTGATCTAGGTGTTGGATTTTCACCTGATGGTTTGTCAATTTGGGAGAGTGAATCCTAATTATTCTAGTGGCTCAAGTGATTTTGATACAGCTTGACTGATCAGACAAACCACAACCAAGTGCAGAGCATACACATCGGGGTCTTATAAATTTTTGTAAATTTTGAGATGGGTGTTCTTGTTAAAAAGAAAACCCTCTAGGAATCTCTTTCGATACAAGTGGATCTCAATTGGGGAATCAAGGAGGGGTTAATTTTATAATAGCTGATGAAACAATTGATGAAAAGGAAAACATAGATACACAATTCCGGTTTTCTAATTAGTCCTACCACGCATCTCTTTCCCCTTTCGGGTCAATCGGGAAGTCGTGGGGTAAGTATTAAGATTAGTTTGAAATATCAAATATGGAATATGGAAATGATAATAAATCAAAGTATACTACCCTGTAGATTAGAACTACGCTAGATTGAAAAGAGATGAACAAAAAGTAAAAAATTGACACAGACGCAAATCCCCCTAGGGGGGATGGTGAATAGGCTTGAAAGCACCTATTCGAAAGGACCTCTTCTTTTTATTAGCAACGATTTACAATATCACCAAATTTAAATTGATGCACTTTGGTCCTTGTTATCTGGGATCCGAAGCCTTACAACAAGCTTGTAACAAGCTTGAATTAAAACACAGCGGTGGGGGAAGCTTCCGGGAAGCTTTGGTTCGTCCAAGAGTCCTAAATTTGGCATAGTATCTTTCTATTTTATGTTAGACCTTCTAAAAAACAGCGAGCAATCAAAATCAAATGTTCCCAAACACACTTTAAAAGTGTTTTGGGTCACCACGTTAATTACCAAAAAAAAACCTAAGTAAAAATTGTTAAACCTGGGTAATCTAATTTCTGCAAAAAGGAACCAAGGAAAGAAATATTTCCTTGGGATCTTGGGTTGCTATATGGGAAGCCAATGAGATGTGCACTTTTATTGCAGAATTTAAATATTTGAAGAACAAAAAAGGAAGCTACCCTATGAGTAAGTTTGAGATCTATGCTTTAGCTACTTGCAAAAAGGGAATTTCCTACACCTAGATCTATCTTTATGAACTGATATTATTTATGAAATTATAGTTCTAAGTAACAAAACTCTTATAAAATAGATGTAACAATATATATTCAATTCTTAGAGCTAGATCTGATCATAAGAGGAAGAGATAGGTAACCAGAAGATTGATTTTAATAGAAAAGGAGGAAGAGAAGGGGAAAGGCCTATTGTTGGATGGATCTGCAATGGAAACTTGTTAGTGGAATACAGAGGGGAAATTCCTTCAGAATTTTTTTTGATGTATAGTGGAGTCAAACTAGATCCACAGCTTGTCCAATCCTTTCTACCTGAAAGCTAAACACACAATCCTGCATGAAACCTCATGAGATCTAGATATATATATGAAAAAGAGACAAGAATTACTTGCAAATAAACTTATTAAACATGTATAATCTAGATCCTTAAACATATATGCTATGATATATTGAAAAAACAAGTAACCTTACTTGCCCAACTATACTCCTTTTGATTTAGCTGAATCGTTCAAGATAGACAGGGTTCATATGCAGAAATTGAGAGAAAATTCGGCAACATCAATAACCATAAGACAATGCTTAATCCACAAACATGAGAGCATTACACCATTTGGCCTCCAAATCTTCTTTATTCCAACAATCAAAAGATTACAATAGTATTGCAATAGCAAGCCCTTCAATCCAACTCTAACTAGCTTAGAAGAGGAGGCTTATGCTTGGGTATATACAAAAACAAGGAAATCCAGCCCAGGGGGCACAAATCCCAAGGAGACAGATCAAATGAGCTAATGGAGAGTCAATCAATGCAGATCTGAAGCTGAACTGAGCCTACTTGTCAACCGGGGGGTTGATTGAGTTGACACATCAACGCATAAACTGACACATTAGTCCATAGAGAATCCAGGAGAGTCCACACCTATGGAGGAGAGAGAGAGGGTGCAGTTCCCCATAAAAGATGCTGAAGATCAACTCTTAATCTGATTTGATCACCTCCTTCAGTCAAGGATTTGTTAGATCCAATCAATCTGGTTCAGATCTATGATTTTTGATTTGCTCCATTATTCATCAATTTATTAATTAAAATAATCAATAAATGATTATTTGGGGCTTTCTGAAGTGAGTGATGGAAAATCACTCAAAACTAGGAAATAGTGGGTCCATGGGTTTACATGGTGCTCTTAGCTTGAAATGAGCACCTACATGACTGAAACTGATTATTTGGCCCACTTTTATTACAAAATCAATTTTTCCAATTAAACTATTAAAAAATAGCCCAAGTTTTGAAAAAATTAAATTTTAATAAAAAACACTGAAAAAATCAAAAAATCAAAAAATTGAAAAAACCTAGGGGGACTTATACATTTTCATATGACTCAACCATGATGCCTAACATGTTTATACATTGAAACATAGACTCTAATAACCTCAATATGCCTAAATGCCAAGCCGACCACCCCAACTTTGGAGGTATGGAGTGAAAAACTCAGAAATTATGAGTCATTTATTCAACAACCAATAATAACCAAGGGAAAAAACACCCTGGGCTAATCATATTGACAAATAAATTCTAAGAGACCGAGTCTTTTACAGATACTATCATGCTAGAACATTTATTACAAATCCCCGATGGGGTATGAACATGTGGCATAATACAACAAAGCTCCCCAGAAGCAATACAGAAGGTTCTCTGAAGTCCGAACAAGTTATTCTTGTCCAGTTCATCAGGCTCACTTGATAATAAACCACTAAGTACAACTTAGGTGGTAACACATAGGTAGTGGTTTACACTTAGCCAAATTCACATGAGACACAACCACACCAACATATGGGTTTATCACGATACCAGCCAAGCCATCCTTGCAGTTGGGTTTATGAGGCTGCCAAGGAGGTGGAAAGACTCACTGCTAAGCTAGTGAGCTCAACCCCAGAGCTATGAACACCCACACCGGATCTAGCCTAACTTCTGAACAATTACACACCCAGCACAAGGAAGCATTCCCTTCTCTGTTACACAGTCCCTCAGTCCATGCCTTCTCTTCCAGTGCTATTCACGATATGCAAAGGAGAAATCTAGCCTTCTAGATTGGTGTGTGAGGTTTCTTCACACACTAGGTTTATTAAGCAAGTCTAGACTCAATTTGCATTCCTCAAATAAGTTCAGATGCCAAACAAGGATGTACACATAGTTATCTCAGTACCGGGATTATCAAATCGTAGCATACGCCAAGGATTACACACACACACACACACACACAAATTACGAATTTTTGAGCATTGCGTGAGCCAGACCGACTATTGCATTTCAACAAAGGTACAAGAATACCCTAGAAAGATACTTTAAACAAAGATCACAAGGATAAATATTTTCAAAAATCACCCAAATGCTTTTGCATTTTAATGTGACAAGCAAAGCAAAGTTATATGCAACAGTTCTATTCTAAATAAGAACCAAAAAGGCCATAACAACCTATTACTTTTTATCTCAACACAAAGCATAATTCTTCTTAGATATCACTCAGAAGACATTATTCCTCAACTAATATCAATCATACAATGGCCCTCATGCATACATCATCCATAAATACATCGACTCTCAATTCATAATATCTCAATGTATATCAATCATATATCGATAATGTAATATCAACCAAGGAAAACCATACATGCATCAACTAACCATACGAGTATCAATCATAGTACATCAATCAAAGCACATCAACCACAATACATCAACCATCATACATCAATTAGAATACACTAATCAGAATACATCAATTAAAATACACAATCAGAATACATTAACTAGGATTCATCAAGAAAAATAGATTTATCATAATACACCAATGAGAATACATCAACCAACATAAATCAAATGGAATACATTAATCAAAATACACAATAAGAATACATCAACCAAGATTCATCAAGGATAATACAATGATCACAAAACATCAATCAAAATACATTATCAAGAAGACATCAACCAAGATTCATCAAGGATAATACAATGATCACAATACATCAATGAGAATACATCATCGAGAAGACATCAACCAAGATGCATCAATCATACACGTAATAACCAAGGACAACCAATAATAGGCCCAAAATCTTATAATATTATTCAATAAAACAATTACTAATTGTACAACACACTATCATACATTGATACCATATACCCTACTTACTACTACTATGTATTATATACATACACTCATTTTTGTTTTACCTATATATTTTAATTCTTCAATCATATATCATATTATTATTAATCATATACACAATATATTACTCATATAACCTATATATTCCATATTTAATATACGCATAGAATTATTATGTTATACCATAATATCCATACAATTAGAGCAATAATTGCATAACCCAATACTATCATATTAGATAAGTTGGCATAGTAATAATTAATAAATAATATAAAACCATACTACATGCATAAAATAAAAGGAGAATGAGAAACACAATTTAGACAAGTATCGAGGAAGTTACTCATCCATGTAACCACCCCCATCCAAGTGACATAAATAAGACTATAAAATCATACCATCCATAGAGAATACAAAATCAATACAAGGTATAAATGCCACTTAATAAATCATATTAATATTTAGCACATATACAATTAATTTTACTAAGCACATTTGTAAACTCCAAATGCACATATACATAAGATAATAACTTTGTAGAAGGCCCAACAATAGCAGTGTTGGAACGTAAGCTCTGATACCACGTGTAATGTCCCATGGGAATATCAATGGGATTGAGGGACATATCATGAGCTCTCTAATGCTAATTAGATAATTTTATCACAATGCATTAGTTAAGCAAATATTTAAATTCATTTTTTCAATATTTGTTTCATGACAAAGTATTTTTAATTACAAATAAATTAAAATAAATTCAACAATTATTCAAATGTGTGAACCAAGGGCTAGAAAGGCTTACTAACATATTCTAGCAACATCACATATCCATTCCAATCCAATTGAGACATAAATTCTAGATCTAAATGCAATTTACTCTTAATTATGATTAATTAGTTATTAGTGTCCCAATTACCATACTTAATGACAATTAGTGCATAATTGATGGTACTTATTATAATTTCGTTTGTTTATCACTTAAGAACTGTTTATCAATTCCAATGGCTAATTAACACCTAATAACATGTAAATCAGGGCTAATTACCTTTTTCCAATTAATTAAACAAAGTAATTATGAAAATGACTCCACTAAAACTAGTTAACTAGTTGTTCAATACTAACAACTAGTCTTGCACGAATTCTATAGACAACCATACCGATGAACAAAAAAGTGAACCTACAGCCATTATACAGATATTTAAGCATGCATGTACAACAAAATAAATTACTTTTGTATATGAGTACATAAAGGAAGGATATTTCAAGTTCAATCAATACGACTAGTTAATAAACATTGTGAGGAATTCAATCAAACCAATCGTACCGAGTTTCGAGGCACACAAAGGTGAAGGTATAGATCTTGAAAATAACATTCTACAACAAAATTAAATAGCCAATAATAGAGCATATGGTTGTACATTCATCTTTTACCAAAAACAGAGATTCGAATCCAAAAACTATTTGCCAATTTCACTGCAATGTACATAGTTTTCAATTGAAATTTCCAAATGCCAAATACAGAGAGATATAAGACTATTGTATCTCATGGAAGCATATCAGGGATCACTTACAATCATATGGCTGTAGCTTTCCACCCATATACATTCAATTAAACAATCCACAAAATAAGTTAATTCTGCTCTAGTAATTCTAGGAATCACTAGAATATTTAATCCAAAACTAGTAGAATAATTCAAATGCGATTCCAAATATAAATAACATGTTTTATTATTCATAATAGAGGTATATCTCATTCTAACATTTTATCAAACACTTCATATGCAAAGTCACAAATCTACTCAACAATTCCATTGAAGGAGCTAGAAATTGGAAATTGATTTAGAATTTTGGTAGACATTTCCCCAACACTACCAAGAATATTTATACTCACATTCTCACACACATTTCAATATTATTTATTAAATATAAACATAAAATTTACAAACACTTCATGTGATAATTCTCCAAACTATGCCTAACAGTCTGATCGAAGAACTAGTTCTCGAATAAAAGGTAGAAGCATGAAAGCTGAGTATCTTAAACCATTCCAAGGATATGGCACCATCAAAATATACAATATAATGAAAATGGGAATAAATATCAGCCATGTAGGAGAGGAACCAAATAATTATTTCCTTAAACAACTTGTGCACAAAATCCCAAAAAGTAGTTTCCAAATCCTTCATAAAATTTACTTGCATAAATAGATTGAATTCTATGAGAAAATTCTTCCACAAATAACTCATACGTTTCATCAAACATTTCATGTGCATCCATATATAAATCACATCATATCCAAGTAAATTAAATAAACATGATATAAATCACGTATCTTATCCTTGCGCAATGGATCACATTCCACCCATCTTTTGGCACTGCCAAGCCATATCTCACTTTGACAGGCCATCCTGGAGCTGAGGCCAAAGATCCATAATAGAGGTGCATTGAACAATAACTCAAGTGTTAGCTTGAGAATCCAAAACTCTATGCCTCACCACATATTTCCTCTTCCACCCCATAGGCCATCAAGATATCGCCATTCACCATGAGGATTTATGTGCAGGTTAAGGAAAAATCCAAGTAGTGGAAACCAAGGAAAATCAAAAGTATGAACAACCATAATCAACAACCATCCAAAAGAATCATGAAAAACAACCTCCAAACCAAGGATATCAATCATGTATTTATAGAACATAAGGTAATTCTAACATAATGAGTCAAAATAAAACCATGGTAAGGCAACTTGAGTCAATCCAATGGGGGGGGTAAATAAACCACAAGAGTTTAACTCCAATCCAACACAAGAAATTCAAAATTTCAAGGAGAATGGCTCCAAGCCACTCCACCCAACTCAAAATTAGTGAGGTGAGGTGTTATAAAAGCCAAGGCATCTTCCCAAAATAGAAAAGGGGGGTTACAAAAGGATTTACACAAGAGTTACACAAATACTTACACAAGTATTTACACAAGGAGTTACAAAACCACCAAAGGGGCTCAATCAACAAGTGGCACCCACCCAAACACTAAGGAGGTCCACTAAATCATGAATAAGGCTCAATAATACCAACATGGGATAAATTAATCAAAATTTTGGTCATTTGTACAATGTTTGGGTGATCATCAATTAATAAAGCCACTAAGGCATAAATATGGACCAAGATCAACCAAACAAGTTCGAAAGTGCTAGGAATGTCCTCATTCCCCCTCATATTGTGGATATAGGCCTCCCATACTCTTTTAGTGGTCCTTGATGTGCAAGTTGTTTTCATTAATTAATTATTTACAAAATAATAATAATGTCTCTAGGTCCTTAAAGACTCTTTTTCTGACAACCTCTACCACAATAATAAACAATTAAAAATTACATATGTGTGGAGCTTTAACACATTAGGTATTACAACTTGTCCCCCAAAGTGGAAATATTATAAAGGAACAAAAAAAATCTAAAAACATTGTGAATATTTAAAGGATGGGCCGCTAAACTCAACTTTGATGATAATGTATAGGGCTACTTGTTTATAATGGATCCTACATTATAGAGTGATAGATTGCACGGTCTCAACACATGCCCAATATGTGGATGATTGACATTGTACTTAGACCTTGAATTAATATAACATTGCGGGTTCAATGATAGTGCCAAACAGGTGAAACTCCATAAGAATTTGTTAAAAATACAAATGGAAACAACGAAACTCCAACACCACTAAGGAAGCATACCCCTTATATAGATAGGGTAGAAAAAGGAGAACCATAGTGATCTTGCACTCCATTAACTAAATCCCAAGTATACCTGTCATAGGTCCCCATCCATGTATTATAATAACAAAGGGGGTATTTATGAATTCCATGCTTTTAAACTTCATACAGCGGGCATAATACAGATTCATAAACAATAAAATGTGTGTGCAGATACAACAATGCAGAACATAGCAAAAATGAACTCTATCTCCCCCCCCCCCCNTGAATTCCATGCTTTTAAACTTCATACAGTAGGCATAATACAGATTCATAAACAATAAAATGTGTGTGCAAATACAACAATGCAGAACATAGCAAAAATGAACTCTATCCCCCCCCCCACGCACCATGCATAATTATACATATTCGTTACAAAAAGAAAATAAAATCAACCATATTCAAATACAAGATAATACTTATATGTAAACAAAGAAGATACAAGAAACTAGTTGTGTAAGAGTAATTTTCCACCCAATTGTAGGCACTTTGTGCAACATATACTTTTTCAACTGATAGGCCACCTCCAATTTGAGTTAGGAGGCTACCACTGTGAAGGAAACAACTAGAACATTCTCTCTCTCTCTCAACCACAACCCATTCTAGTCTCAATGGATAGACAAATGCTCATCCAAAGCTCAACATGAATGCCACTCAACCATCACATCCATAATAGTCCTTCTAACTACCCCACACAATAAAAGGAAGGCATTTCCCTTCATTGATCCACATTTTCCTCAAGAAATCCAATCCTAATGTGGGTAGTAAGATTCCAACCTATTGTATGCTACTCTTGTAGCAATAGTTCATGGCTTCTCAAGCATTTCTCAATAAAAAAAATGAGTGGGTAAAGGTTCCTAGCTTGGTCAACCTTTATGCTCACCTACAACCATCTCTTTTACCTAAAATATGTAATTCACCTTCAAAATTTGTATTTCTAGTTAATGCACAATCTAGTAAATATATTGGAAATGGAGAGAACAACATGATAAAGCTCTACATAATGTAAATCTACATGATAAAATTAGTGGTAGACTCCGAAGGATATGAGAGAATAATGAAAAGACAATTGACATAACTTTTTTCCATTGAAGAAAGGACTCTTACAACTATAATAAAAGTACATTCACCCCATTCTTCCATAACTACATGAGTGGACCTTCCCCACCAACCTCACACATGCATTGAATTATTGGATTTAATAGTGAAAATGAAGTTATTGTCTCATTTACGGCACAATGAAACAATTGGATGATTTCTAAGGTTGACACTTGGAAATATAGGATTTAATCTCCATGGCCCCTCTTTTTTTCTTCCCCTCTATTGGAATGATAGCCCCTCTAGTTCTCTTTACAGAACCATCTTGAACCATTTTATTAGTTTTCAAGATTAATATTTACATATATTTTGAGTTAGCATTACAATACAACCACACATTTCTTATAGAAATATTTTCATTATGCATGCCTAGTCAATCACTAGTAGGGCCTTTCCTTGAGCTCTACACTAGGAATCCATACTATCATATTTACATAATTTACATAATTTTGATTAATACATTTCAAGTAAAAAATGATGTTATTACAATATGTAGGTTGTAGTTTTATCTACTTTACCCTTGTAAAAAAAGACTTTAAACCCTGAGCCCAAATATCTTAGAGCTATTCAAGATGATGACAAATACTAGTGAGAACATCCATTTTCCTCTAAAGTTCCACAAGGGAGGAAACCAAAAGGAAAATGTTTTTTTAAACATGAATATTAGGATGAAGACATGATGTAAGATGCAACCTTCATTTCCCAAAGTATTCTGCCTAAGATATTGCTTTAGCTTGTAGTTGTAAATCCCAAACAATGCACGAAAAAAAGATAACCCTTTTTTACCCCCAATGATGCTCATAATTAAGTGAGCAAACACTTTTCATGTGAAGAGCCATTTTACAATTGCGCCATAGAACCTCAAAACAATCATTATGAGAAACTTGGTGATAGGTGTCTAGCTACCTTTGGAACATGGATGCCCTAGAGACTAAGTCAAAATCCTTCTAAAAATATACAAAACAACAAATTACTTTGGAATACCATATCCTCCTTGATAATAGAACAAAGTGTGAAGTGTGAATATGTGATACCCACGGTGGAATTACAAGCCCTGAAGTTGTTTTCTCAAAGCTTTGCTTACTTCCACTATTATGACTAAATATAAATATAGGCTTCCAATTAAAATGAAAGAAAATTAGAATACAAAACAAGTTCTGGAAAAACCTTGAAGATCAAAAAAAAGTAAGAATTTTTAAAATTAGGTAATTCTTCAATAAAAAGAGTAAGAATGTTTAAGATTAGATAATGAGATGAATAGCTTATGCTTGCCTACCTTAATCAACCTTCATGTCTGGCGTTGGTTCAAAGGCCATTGGAATCTCACAGGGGTGCTATGCATTGGTGTTTAAAGGACGGTTGGAAAGCCAACTCCATGTATTTTTAGTGACACTGTAAGTAAGCAAGAATTTCTTTCAGCTTAGTTTGCTTATGAAGCATATCTTATCCCGACTCCTACTCAACATTTAATGCAGTCAACAAGATTACCTGCAACAACTCCTTCCACGGAGACGACGATGAAGAGGATTTGAACTCTATCTTCTCCAACTCCCATATAATAACCTTCGATTGCTGTTTCACGAAATCACAATATGTGCGCCACCACTAGAACCCGTGACCCGCAAGTGAACAGGTGAGGCACCATGTATTGGCTGTGAGCTATCTCAGGCAATGGCCTAAAAATGGAAGTCCCCTCTCCAATGTTGTAACCTACAACGGTCTGCCGCCAAGAAATGATCGCCAGTAGAGATATCCGTTGCAGAAAACCAGTTGCCTCCCCCACACATTTCACCTTTTCTGGCAGGTGTCTTCACATTTTCTTGCAGGTGTCCTGCAATTCTGGATAATGTTGAAGAGGGAGACTCATAATGAACATACGCCCCCATGAATTGGACCCCTCAGATATGTTTTTAGCTCATCATTGTAAATCACAAACCATCATTTTAAATCATAGGGAGTAAAAGATAGTCTTTTTAGGCCAATAATGCTTCAACTGAAGTGAGAAAACCCATTTTATATGAATAGGCATCCTACAATTGTTTCATAAAATCTCAAACAATTACTGATGAGAGACTTAAGGCAATAAGTGTCTTCTAACTTTTGAAACATGTATGCCTTCAAGACTAAGTAAAAATCCTTATAAAACTATATAAAAAGAGAAAATTCTTTGCAATACCACTAACTAACCTCCTCAATAACAGAACAAAGTGTGAAGATGTGATCCATCATCTAATAGTTGTTCTAAAACATTGCTTCCCATACAATTTTTTTTTTCTCCTCCTAAATATTCCAATATCCATGCATCCAAAATCATGGAATCAACTTTAGCAAAGGTATGCCCAATCATGATTGTGCTATATTTGTTGAATCTGAAGTATTTCCCAAAATAAAAATTGAGTTGATATTGTGTTGAGACCAAGTTTGGGACAAGAGCCAATGTAGCAAGGTTAAGAAAAGATGAGACACAGAAATAACCATGCAAGCTTGGATCCCAAATATTTGTTCTTGATCCAATGAACAGATTAAATGAATTTCTATCAAAACATTGTGCCAATTCAAACCTAAAGTTCCATGAATTTAATGGGCATTTTAACCCATACTTGTTTATACCCCAGGTTCAAGAATTCTAGAAATATTTTGATGATCAGAGAAATGAGAAAAGTGAATATAAAATTGTAGTAAAAAATGATAAAACATCTACATGCCAATGCCTTACCTTAATTATGAGAAAAAAAAAATGGACAATTTAAACTTTAAGGGAAAAACACACTTTTGTACAAGAGTATAGTAAGCAATTTAAGTTAACTACTAAGCAAAATTACAAACATGCAAGAAGATGAAGAGAAGTTTGTATCAAGATATTATAATGGGCTACAAATTTAACTCCATAATGATTTATATTTCCTTAATTTCCATTCTTTTAATAAAAGCTATTGATTAGTAAATAGAAGGTTTAGTGGCATTGCATTTAGAGGAACATGAATATTTTAAAAAAATAATAAAGCATAAGATCTTGAAGTAGAAAAGGAATTGAAAGATTCCAAGGTAAGAAAAATAAAACTAAAAAATGACAATGAAACACTAGCTTAAGAAAACTATTGAGATTTTATTTTCTTATAGAAAATAAAATTGCCTAGGATTGCTCAATAAACCCCAAATCCAATATATAAAGCAATGGCAACAAAAATATTATCAAGCTACAACTCAATGAGAAACAAGGACACTACAAAATGAAACCCCAAATCCAATAAATAAAGCAATGGTGACAAAAATATTATCAAGCTACAAAACAAGGATACTACAAAATCAAACCCCAAATCCAATAAATAAAGCAATGGTGACAAAAATATTATCAAACTACAACTGAATGCTAAACAAGGACATTGCAAAATCTTACTATGGAAGATTGATCATTCCCAAAATCCATTGTAAACACTATGTGTGCAATGTAATTATTAATAGAAATTCTATTAACAATATGGTAAGTACACAAATAGCACAACATTACATCTCACATGTATTCCAAAACAATATATTTATAAGTTTTTTAAGGGAGAGAAAAAAAGCATTTCGAGAGACTATTTGCTGATAGATGCAAATTTTTTTGTCTAATGTCATACACTGCAGTCCAATTGATCATGTAGGTTGGTAATCCAATTACAAACAATTTCAACATAATTAAAAACACTTTGAGAGACTATTTGCTAGTAAAAGCAACTTTTTTGTCTAATATCATACAATGTAGTCCAATTGATCAAGTAAGTTGGTAATCTAATCACAATAAGCAAAGAAGTTTATCCTTAAAAAAACCCTTCACATAAAATGAAGTATGTCTACCATGTCTTAACTCTATTCTTCCTAGAGTCTCTTGGCCAACAAAAACTCTATTAAATGACAAAAACCTGACTTTCATAACAGGTTGAAATGTTTGGTAAAAGGAAAAAAAATGTTTGGTAAAAGTAAATATTCTGCTATGGTTTGAATCTCGCAGTGACGATGGATTAACTTGAAGCACTTTTGAAATCCGCATCATATTACCAAACATCTTCACCTTCTTGATATATCTGCAAAAACATACCTACCCAGAAATTATAAATTGTGAAGTTGTTTTCTCAAAACTTTGCTTTACTGATAGTGTTATAGTGTTATGACTAGATATAGGTTTCCAATTAGACTCCAAGAAAATTAGAATGGAAGGCAAGTTCCTTTTATAAAAGAAAAAACGTTAAGATCTAAATAAAAAGGTAGCGAAGTTAAAGGCGAAGACTTGCCTACCTTAATAAACCTTCATATCTGGTCTGGGTTCGAATGCCATTGGAATCTCAGAGCGGTCCCATGTACGTGCAACAGGACGGTTGGGAAGCCAAGTCCATGTATTTTCAGTGACACTATAAGCAAGGATCTCTTTCACCTGACTTTGTTCAAAGACTGTGAAACATATGCTATTCCCCACTCCTACGCAACATTTACTGCAGTCAAAGTAAAACGCGCCACAACTCGTGCCCCTCTTAGAAAATCTCTCAACATCATAGGGAGGCATTCTTGAAATCTTCTTCCACCAAGACGAAGACGACGATGAAGAGGACGACGATGAAAAGGAGTTGACCTCTACCTTCTCCAACTGCCATATAATAACCTCCAAAAGCTGATCACTAAATCCAAATATGTGCGCTGCGACTAGAACCCGTGACCCACACGTCAACAGGTGAGGCACCATGGAAAGCCCGTTAACGCTCTCAGGCAATGGCCTAATGATGGAAGTCCCCTCTCCTATGTTGTAACCCACAACGGTGGTCTGCTGCCCAGAAATGACGGCCAAGCAGTAAAAATAACCGTTGCAGAAAACCAGTTGCCTCCCCACACACTTCACATTTTCTGGCAGGCGTCCAGCAACTCTCCATGACTTGTCAATGGAATCGTATATTGCCGTCTTCCTGCTCATCACCACGACTTTGTATTCGCCTCCACTGTCACTCATGATGCCCGCGGTAAGGATATCGCCTTTTGGGATAACGGGAAGTTCTACATACTTTCTTGAAAGAGGATTGCAGACAACAAATGCCGACTGCTGACTACGGCGCAACAACAAGAGGCCAGCTGCGGATCCGTAGAATTCAATTGAATATCTATTTTCTTGTTGATGCGGATACTGTTGGAGGAAAGACAGGGAGAGTCCGGACGAGGCCGTCTGCTTCCAGGTCTGATTCTGATTGAAGTAGCAGGAAGTCAATGATCCGGGAACTGGCACAGCGATCCAGCGATTCTCAACCCATTTAAGTGATCCACCGATTTCCATAGTAACCAGCCATGGGTCCCTGTTTGAGGGTTTCGTAATCCATTTATCTGTTATAAATTCTTTTGAAGACAGAATGGCATTCCATTCCTTGGACACACTGCGAAATCTACACAAAGACTTCATTGGCAACCAAGCCCATATTTCCTTCAGCAGATTCACATGCAACGTTTCCTCCACGAGATTCACATGCGCCGCTAGCAAATCACAACACTTCTCCTTGTCACCCATTTTACTTAACACACACAACCTAAAACACAATGATTAGCTATGGCTTCCACACAGTTCGCAAATACTGTCAAAACTAAAACCACAATGATTAGCGATGGCTTCCACACAGTTCGCAAATACTGTCAAAACTAAAACCAGAAAACAAGTTTATATCTGAGGTTGTCTGCTCCCGATTCCATTGGATTATGTTTTCGGTTTCACTACAATATATATTCTTCCAAACCTAATTACATCACTAAAATTACTTTACAATACACCCAAAAAAATAGTACTAGGACCATTTACAATATAATATTATAAGATCCAAAATATACTTAGTTTATTGATTCCCAAATAGGCCTAAAGGCCTTTAAGGGATGTATACATTTTACCAAAAATAAATAAATAAAATAATAAAACAATATTTTAAACCCTTTGAAATTTGAAAAAATAGATTAATGTATATTACAAGTTGTTGTAGTGTTTTAAAGACTTTGTTATTATTATTATTATTAATGTATACATTAAAAGGTGTGGGAGACTTGTTGACTAAATTTCGCTCGACCCTAAAAACCATTGGTCACCAAATAGGCCAAAAACAAGAGTACTAAGTACATTTAGTGGAAAATACTATTAAAAACAACATTTTAAACATTCCTATTAAAATTTGAAAAAAATAATATTAGTCGATACATTATAAGTTGTTATAGACTTGTTGACTAAATTTCATTTATAAGGTGCATTCTACATCCCACTAGGGGAGAGGCATGTAACTCCTTCGTACTCATCCCATGTGTTTTTTTACCAGCGTAGATCCAAATCATAGGCTCTATCAAGCCCCGAGATGGATGGATCAAATCTCTCGAGCTGCAAACCGTATCCATTGATTTGATTCAAACCAAAAGACACATCTTTTTATTTAAGGTCCACATATAATAAGTAAGAATATGCTTGCACTCATGGCTTGTGAATATCTAATGGCACAAAAATTCTAATAACCATCCCGGGTTGGACCCAATGTTAGCACTCCATAAATTTGAAGCCAACAACTTTTGCATCCTTGACAATACAAAATAAAACTATTTCATTACAAAAGTTTTTAGTTTAATCATTATCCCTTAAATAAGAGTAGCGAATATATAGTCTTCCAAACCTAATTACTTGACTAAAATTACTTTACAACACACCCAAAAAAAATAGTACTAGGACCATTTACAATATAATATTATAAGATCCAAAATATACTTAGTTTATTGATTCCCAAATAGGCCTAAAGGCCTTAGGGATGTATACATTTTACCAAAAATAAATAATAAAATAATAGAACAATATTTTAAACCCTTTGAAATTTGAAAAAATAGATTAATGTATATTATAAGTTCTTGGAGTATTTTAAAGACTTTCTTCTTCTTCTTATTATTAATGTATACATTATAAGGTGTGGGAGACTCGTTGACTAAATTTCACTTGACCCTAAAAACCATTTGTCACCAAATAGGCCAAAAACAAGAGTACTAAGTACATTGAGTGGAAAATACTATTAAAAAACAACATTTTAAACACTCCTAATATAATTTGAAAAAAATTATATTAGTCTATACATTATAAGTTGTTATAGACTTGTTGACTAAATTTCACTTATAACCATAATGATCTTTGCACGGAAGAGGTGCATTCTACACCCCACTAGGGGAGAGGCATGTAACTCCTTCGTGCTCATCCCATGTGTTTTTTTACCAGCATAGATCCAAATCCTAGGCTCTATCAAGCCCTGAGATGGATCAAATCTCTCGAGGTGCAAACAGTATCCATTGATTTGATTCAAACCAAAAGACACATCTTTTTATTTAAGGTCCACATATAATATTTTTATTATTAATATTTAATAGTATTTATGGCCTATTTTTTATTATTTTTTTATTTTGTTTGGAACGAACATTGCATCATTTCCCCACACATAGTTTTAAAACCATATGCAAGGCCCTCCTACAACCATGGGTTGTTTAGGAGGCCTTGCACATGGTCTTAAAACCATTTGCAAGGCCCTCCTAAACCATGTACAATAAAACCATGGGTTGTTTAGGAGGCCTTGCACATGGTTTAAAAACCATGTGCAAAGCCTCCTAAACCATGTTCAATAAAACCATGGGTTGTTTAGAATGCCTTGCACATGCTTTTCAAAACCATGTTCAAGGCCAACATTTTTTTGTGGATAATTCAATTTTGTGTTTTTTTCTTGACCCACATATTTTTTTTACGGATAATTAAATTTTTACTTTTTTATTGTTTGTTAGGTACGAAGATTACAACATCTCTCCCATATTAGATTGTTTTATTTTGGCCTCTTAGAATCTTTTTTTATTAATAAAAATAACTTTACGAAAGTGATATTATTTTTTATTTTGTGTTACAAAATCTCTCCCATAATATTCACTATCACTATTATTTTTTGGCTTACACGTTACAAACGTTAATATGTTACAAGATCTCCCCCATACTGGGCTGTAGAGGGCCTCTCAACATAATAAAATCCTAGGTTCTATCAAGTGCCAAGAGGGATCAAATCTCTTATTAGGTATCGATTGATTTGATTCAAACCAAAAGACACATCTTTTTAGTTAAGATCCCCATATAATATTATTATTATTAATATTTAATATTATTTATGACTCACATATAGTATTTATTACATGGTTTTAAAACCATTTGCAAGGCCCTCCTAAACCATGTACATTAAAACCATGTGTTGTTTAGGAGGCCTTGCACATGGTTTTAAAACCATCTAGAAGGCCCTCCTAAACCATGTACAATAAAACCATGGGTTGTTTAGAAGGCCTTGCACATGGTTTTAAAACCATGTGCAAGGCCAACATTTTTTTGCGGATAATTCAATTTTTTATTTTTTATTATTTTGTTAGGTAGAAACATTACAACATCTCCCCCATATTCTGTTTTTTTCGTGATCCACAATTTTTTTATGAATAATTTAATTTTTACTTTTTTATTGTTTTGTTAGGTAGGAATATTACAACATCTTCCAATTTTTTTATGGATAATTAAATTTTTACTTTGTTATTGTTTTGTTAGGTAGGAATATGACAACATCTGCCCCATATTAGGTGTTTTTTCTCGACAACATTTATTTTTCCTTATAATTAAGAAAATTATTTGTTATTAATAAAAATAACTTTACTTAACTTTACAAGATCTCTCTCATATATAACTTCTTAGCTTAAATTAAATTTAAATGATTTAGAATTGCACATAAATATATAATAACATAAATTAGATAAACTAAAACCATAAAAATTAGATTACACATTTCCACTTTAAAAAGGGTTTGCACCTTGAGAGATTTGATCCCTCTAGATGCTCGGTAGATCCCTTTTAGATGGACATATGCCGGTTAAATGCCAAGTATTACAGAACCTTAATAATATTTATGGAACACATTGGTTTATAGGAGTAAGTCTTATTAGTAATAATCTCACTTGAGAAAATATAAAATTTATGGGATACTTAATTTCTAAACAAATGTGTGAACAATAATGAGGTAATAGACTCATAGCTTACCCTAAGTAGAGAATCCCAAAATGATATCTCCTATCTTTGACTACGAAATACGTGAAATACTTAAACAAAAAGAATGAAGGGAGGAGAAATATTTGCAGCGAAGGTTTTGCAAATGTGGTAGCAAGTTAAGTTGGCTTGACTCTTGGAAAAACTTCATAGTTAAGTGCACTTGATCCAAATGACTCCTTGAATGGATGAACTTCACTTAACCAAAATGACTCTTGGAATAAATGACCTACCATGAATTGCTCATTACAAGTTGAAATCCCAAGAAGTGATGATTGATGTTATGTGATTCATTTATGTACTCTCAATCCCAATTCTTTACCCTTACTGGCATCAACTAATGCAATGCGTGCTAAGTGGACTATTAAAAAATGATGAAAAATTGATCAATTGTAACTATACTAATGTGCTATGGGCCATGGGTCATAGACTAATGACTAACTCTATGCATATAATCCCAAAAATATATCTCATATATTACACTCTGAAATCCCCTAAATTATTAAATAATGGGCATATTCATATATCTCAATTTAGCAAAAGAAAGAGAAGTAAACATTGTTATGAAGAAATATTAGGTTCCACAAAGGAGCATATAGTCGATGTGTTGACCAAGCCTCTTGCGAGAGTGAAGTTTGAGTCCTTCACAAAAAGACTCGGTGTGATCCATATCGATATCCCTCGAAAGAGGGAGTGATGTGTTCTAGCATAGCTATAAATACATGTTGTATGCGCGTAACATCCTCGCGAAGTTCATAGGTTATTGAGATATAATATGTCACGTGGGTTGTCTGAGTGTAAATGCCGAGCCCTCAAGTGGTACGTAGGTTACTCGGACATAACATGTCCCAAAGGTTATCTAAATCGAAAAGATCTCGGACGCAGGTTGTTCAGATGTAATCCCTTAAGGTTGGTTAGAAGAATGCAAGAAGGTCCCGGTGTAGGAGGTTGTTGGGTTGTAATTCATCCTACAATATATATGAGATATATGAAGTTGTTGTGTTGAGATGATAAGGTCATGAAGCACGAGAGTTGTACCTAGGAGGTTCTTTAATAGAATGTAGGTCAAGTGTAGATTCTTTGGTTGCTTGTTGTTTTGGCTCGTGCAGGACAAAAGCCTGATGATTTGGATAGGACGAGATGATAGTAGAAGACATAGACTATATCCGTGGTAATGTAAATAATATCTTGGATAGATTCTACATGAATGATTGCTTGAAATGCGATGAAGACGTTGTAGAGGATTACGCCTACATCCAACATGAAAAAGGGTTGGCTCTATAGAAACTTATGATGACAAAGTATGGTACGATGATCAAATTATAAGAAGATGATGGCATCAACTATGATGAAGACCCTATGACTCCATGATGATGACAATGCGATGAAGAACTCACGAGATGTGTTGATGACTATGTAGAGAGAGAATACCTTCCTAGTTAAGAGGGAGTGTTGATGTATTTGTAACTTAGGAAGATATTCTGATGCATATTATCATTTTATGTTTGTGTACCCCCATTGGGGATGTATGTTACTCCTTTACGTGATGTCTAAATTGTGTCTACCTTGAGGTACAACATCCATTGTAATTCGAGGCAATAGTCCCAAGTGCAACATCACTGTAATATGTACTTGTAGTCTCTCTCGAATAAGTGGGCCTCATGTGAGATGACATGTAGTCTCGAGTCTTATGTTTGGTTAGTTACTTGAAAGGGTATAAATAGGGAGGAAATATCCATCATTTATACAGACCTCACACTCTCTTAAAAATTTATTATTATTATTATCAATGTATACATTATAAGTTGTTGGAGATGTGTTGACTAAATTTCACTTATTAGCCTAAAAACCATTTTTCACCTAATACGCTAAAAAAAAGAGTGCTAAGTACAATTTGAGGAAAATAAAACTAAAAAACAACATTTTAAACACTCCTAATAAAATTTGAAAAATAAAATATTAATGTATAGATTATAAGTTGCTCAAGATTTATTGACTAAATTTCACTTATGACCCTAATGATATTTAAGTTCCATGTATTAAATAACCTTAGTAATATTTATGGAACACGTTGTTTTATAGTACTAAGCATTATTAGTAATAATCTCACTTGAGAAAATATAAAATTTATGGGATACTTAATTTCCAGACAAATGTATGCGAAATAAAGAGGTAATAGATTCATGACTTACTCTGAGTAGATAATCCCAAAATGATATCTCGTATCTTTGATTACAAAATACCTTAAATACTTAAAGAAAAAGAATTAGGGAGGAACAATATTTGAGAAGGTTTTGCAAATAGGGTGGCAATTTAAGTTGGCTTGACTCTTGCAAAAACTTCATAGTTAAGTGACCTTGAGCCAAATGACTCTTGGAATGGATGACCTCCCATGAATTGCTCACTACAAGTTGAAATCTCCAAAAGTGATGATGGATGTTATGTGATTCATTTATGTAGTCTCAATCCCAATTCTTTACCCTTACCGACATCAACTAATGCAATGTGTGCTAAGTGGACTATTAAAAAACCATGAAAAGTTGATGAATGGTAACTATACTCATGGGTTATGGGCCATGGGTCATAGAATAATGACTAACTCTATGCAAAAAATCCCAATAATATATCCCATATATTATATTGTCAAATCCCCTAAATAATTAAATAATGGGCATATTCATATATCTCAATTTAGCAAAAGAAACATAAGCAAACACTGTTATGAAGAAACATTAGGTTCCACATAAGAGCCAATAGTAAAAGGAAGATGGAAATTCAAACATGGAATATTATCTACAAATTTAAGGAAAATTATCCATTATATAATTCTCTCCAAACATTTGACGGTAAGATATGGAGGTAGGTGCAAGCAGAGGAGGGGGAGGGGGGTCATTCATGACCTCTATGAAAGAAAACATATTGAGTATTCCAAACACATTGAGTATGCTTGGGGCCTTGGTATCACCACAAATAATGAGTTGGAAACGTTTTCATTACCGAGTGGACTCTTAATATCCAAAATTAATGAAGTTAGTAAAGTCATAATAAGTGAAGACTTTCTAGTTATTATACGAGCTATTAATTATTAGACATTCTTTTCTAGTCTCCCTCTTGATAGATTATGTCAACGAATTATGGATATAACAATATAAGTTAATCCTATCAAATTTACAACATCCTTCTATTATTTTATTAGAACAAAAATGATGTTATCTCAATCAATAAAGGAATTGTTAGTATAAAATGTGAGCATGGGGAGGGAGGGAAGTGGGAAATTTAATACCATGTATCCCCTTCCATAAATGTCATTAAGGAAATTGCAAGGAACCTCCTGCAATAAACAATGAGAATTGATGATATAACAGAAATATGAGAGCACAAAAGATATTTTATTGATCGCAGGCCACTTCGAGGGGAAACCTCCTTTTGTTGATGTATTTGTAACTTCAAAATATATTCTAATGTATATCATCATTGTATATTTTTGTACCCCCACTGGGGATGTGTGTTATGCCTTTACAGGATGTCTAAATTGTGTCTATACCTTGAGGTACAACCTCCGTTGTAAGTCGGGGAAATAGTCCCGCATGTAACATCATCTAATATGTACTTGTAGACTCTCTAAAAGAAGTGGGCCCCACGTGAGATGACATGTAGGGTTGAGTATTATGTTTCGTTAGTGACTTTAAAGGGTATAAATAGGGAGCCACTCTCCCTCATTTATACACACCTCCCACACTCAAGTTTGCATGAGGGAGAGAGACAGTGAGAGGAGGAGAGATAGATAGATGTTGAATACTTCTTATTACTGCTTTTGATAATCTTACTATTCCAAGTATGTTTGCGTGTTTTTCTCCTTTATGGTTTACCGGGTGAAAATATTTATGTCTCGTGTATCTTTTATATCTTATGCATCTTGTTGTACTTGTTATTATTTTAGATAAAGATATTATATAATTTAATAAGATCTTAAGAAAAACTAACATGGTATGAGAGCCTCTGTGAATGAAGATACAGAATGAAACCTTAAAACATCAAGGGATGAAAATACAACTCCCGTCTCAAATCAATGCTCAAAAGAAGACACTTGTAAAGAAAATGACATTGTAAAAATTCCCTATTGACACCCCAACCATAAACATCGATATGGTAAAAAGTGGGAACTATCAACACATAATGGTATTAATACGATCAAAGCTCCTCACGATAGATCAGTAGGGAATCCCAACAGTCCACAACATATCATTTTGGGATGGATCGATCCGTCAACGTATGAGAAGTTATGCTATACACTTAGTATTTTGTATCGACATAATTTTTCAGCTACGACCTCACAAGGAATGATGCAACAACATTATAAGGCTTTGAGCACAAAGTCTTTCTAAGAGAGTGGCAATGTAATGAACATAAATAAAGATAATAATTAAATAATTAAATAATTGTTAATTATTATAGTAGTTAGCTATTAATGTGAAGGGACATAACCCTTCATTATGAACGCTCAAGCCATATTAAAGGCGATCTATGTTTGTAATACCCCATCATCTTTTATCCTATCATCTAAATATATATTATTATGGTTCATTTGATTTAGTAAGCCTTTTGGTGAGTAAGCCTTTTGGTGAATATTATTGTATAAGCGAATAGTTATTTGCTTAAGAAACATTTCATAATGCATATTCATAATGGTAAATTATTATGCATAAGGATATAATCTTACAATTATTTTAGTCAATACAACATTCATCCATATCTCACAAAAACTTTCTAGATGCCTTATATTTTTACCATGACATCATTGATATTTTGCACTAATACAATATGTTGGCAAAGAGGTTTCATTCTAGATAAGTAGCAATAGAGAGTTGTATAGCACCATGAGCTACTTACCCATCACATGCATATTAGTAGTATATTATCATTAATGCAAACATTCTATCATGCATAATACATCAAATTAATATAAACAAATGCATAACAAAACAATATCATGAAATGACAATTGAATACTTATCTTTATTGTTTCATGGGTAGACTCCTTCTTGATCCTTCCACTTCATCATCTTCTTCATTCATGACATCATCATTTCTTATCCAAATGGATAAGAGTTTCTTCAAAATTGAGTACTTCATATTCCTCATCGCTTGAGGTATCTTCTTTGAATCATGAGAGCTTGATCTTCAGTTGCTCCCATTTTCTCTTCTCTTATTATGAGTTGAGATTCTTCTTGTGTGCGCTCTTCCTAGCGTCTTCTCAAAGTAATCACTTCCTTTTGGCACACATTCCTTGAATGAATGAGTCCCATGATCTTGGGAGGCCATTCAAGGTGGTTATCACAACTTCTGCATTATCCACTTCTTCTTCTACTGCTTCAAGTTTTTCTTTTATTTGAGAGACCCTTGTAAAGTATGACTGTATGGTCTTTACATTCTGGATATTTACATTCTTCAACTGGTTTCTCAAAGTCATTTTCTGATTTATGTTCTTCCCTTCAAATAGCTTTGTTAAGAAATCAAACATATCTTTAGGTGTCTTTAGGGAAGACACTTGTGGTATAAGGATATCCTTGATTGAATAAACAATTCTCTTCTTTACCTTGACCAAGTTATTCTTGTGTAAGGATTTTAGCCTCATCTCCCTCTGGAACTTGAACCTCTCCACTTATGTAGGAGTCCAATTCATTTTCTTCAAGAAGTAGTGAAATCCTATACTTCCATGCTTGGAAGTTGTCAGCTTCACCAATCTTGTCATCAAGCTGGTGTGACTAGTCATCTTGATATGAGAACCTCAAATATAAATAACAAAAGATTAGATCTTACTGATTTGAGGTGTCCGTCCTCATTCCAGAGCTCGCTGATCCAGGGTTTGTTGGAGGAACACTAATTTTCAAAACTTGGAATATTTTAGATCTTATTGGATATAAATATGCACCTATTCAATGTGATCTTTCCAATGTACTCCTTTTCTAGAAATAGTGGAGGGAAGCTCCTAGAATAGGAAGCCCTAGTTTTCCAATTTCTTCTGCATAAATACCTGATACCGTTTATGCAGTATATCCTAAATTACTTCTCCTCTTTATATGAAACTTCACACTGAAGTAATATAAATTTTCTTATTTCCAACACCATAGGTTTAACCAGAATTGGTTTCTCCAATTCGTAGTTATGAGCATTTTCCCAAGGTGACTTGTTTCAAGACTATTCAACATAGTGAAGTTGTATGGACTTCCACGTCTTATTGTTTCATCATTGGGGTCTAAAATTTTTACCATAGACATTAAAGTCTGTGCCCTATCTTGAACAATTGACGGAAGTTTATTTGGATCTTTGTATCCTGCGATATAGCAATTCTCCCTAGGTGTCTTGTTTAGGGATGAATCTTGGAAAGGAGCTAGAACCCTAATTTGGAGGAATCATATCTCCCAGAATATAGTGAATATGAGGCTGAAATGTTTACATAAGGTACATCAAGTTTGTATATTTGGTCTGCAAAAAATTTGGCCCCTGATCCTTCGTCAATCTCGATATATAGCAAATGTACCAAAACTACCATTTTTAGTATTTTAGGTTTTTCCAGGCCCGGGGTCAAACTAGGGTTTGACTTTCTCGTAGTTTTACCCAACGAAAAATATTGACCTTGGTCTCTAAATTTCAATTTTGAGGAGGATAGAAATCCTATGCTGGGCTCACTCAAAACTTCCTCTTCTATAAAAATCCCTAATTTCCCATAGCAAAAACTGAAAATGCTCGTAATCAAATTCTGCTTTGATAGAAAGATGCACCCTTTAATGGAGAGTCATCCTAGCCTCCTTTTGCTGATGGATTGTGGAGAGAGACACAAAAAATAAGAATCCATAGCTTCTATAGCTACACAGTGTCTTTTTCTCAGGTTAGCTCTGATACAATACCATATTTTTATTATTTAAGCAATATGGTCTTAGCACCTTATGTGAGAGGATAACATGTACATCAATAATCACAAGAGACAAGAGGCACACAGATTTTCCTTAGGGAAACCAAAAAGGAGAAAACCATGGAACTTCCTCAGAGATAGAATGAGCACCAATAGCAGGAGTACAACCCAAAGACATAAGGATGATCTCTAACAGCTGTTCTCTCTCACTTACTGGAGAGAGATTATCCTCTCTCACTCATGCGCCCCAATTGAGTGAGTGTGTGTGATTGTGTGATAAATAGAGAGGCCCGCTCTCTATATATACTAGTTTCCGAATTAACAATAAATTACCAGGGTCGACATCTCTAGGAGAGTCTAATAACCCTAGTGCCCCTTAACTGTGGGGAATTTTCTCTCCGATCAATAAGGAGGGTTAACCTTAACTCAATTGTGGGGACTATTTCCCTAACTTACAATGAAGGGCTAACCTCAATGACTTTACATGACTTTATTATATTAATGACTCTCCCAATAGGAACGTCGGGGTATAAGGAAATACAAATGATTCTCCCAATAGGAACATCAGGGTACATTATAAGTGAATACATTCTGAAGTTACAAATACATCAACATTTGTAACTTACCTTGATGATTCAGGAACTTGTTGTCATAGAGTAGCATCAAATATCCTTGCTGAAACTATTTGTTTTTTATATGATGATCATGCCAAGCCTTCTATCGATCCTTATTGACACGCTGATGGAACCTTGTGATAAAGTGGTCTTTTTCAAGATATATCAACTGTGTTACATGCTATTCTATCACTTCTTCCTCATCCATGCCTGTTGCAGCAGAAATGCATTGACTCAGAATAATGTAGTCCATACACATGGATGCCTATTTCCTGTAGACAAATTTGAATGACGTTTACCCCGTTAATCTCTTGTAGGTGGTGCGATATGCCCACAATACTGCTGGAATATTCAAATGCGAGTCATCTCGATTAGTGTTACATACCTTTGTAAGTGCATGCTCCAAGATCTTGTTGAATGGTTCTACAGTTGCATTCCCCTACAGATGATATGGTGTACTTTTATTATGCTATATTTTCAACTCCTCCGTCGACACTCTTATTGTGCGGTTGATAAAATGGCTACCCTGGTCACTCATCAATATCCTTAGGGATCCAAACTAGGTCATGATGTTGTCAAACATAAATCATGTTGCTGTTGCAGTAGTGAAATCCATGACTAGTGTGACCTCTTCCCATGGCATCAAGTAGTCTGTTGTTGTGATTATGCACCATGCACCAGTTGTATTCCCAGGTGGGTTGATTGGTCCCACAAAATCCACAACCCATTTATCAAAAGGTTGCAAAGTTACATGGGGTAACAGTGGCATCTCATCTCACTGAGATGGTTTTCTAGTGCATCGACATGCATCACAGCTCTGTGCATAATTTGACGCATCATTATGTAAATTGGGCCACTAGAGCCCTCGGTAGAGCACCTTTATTTTTGTAGTGTGACCCCCGTAGTGTCTCCCAGCGACTCCCACATGTGCTTCTGCTAAGATATGTCCTTGCTCATGGGATATGACATAACACCACAAAATTTCATCTAGTCTCATCTTATATAGGTGTTCGGAAATCAACTGGTAATTAGAATCTTTAACCACCAACTTATTCTTATGAATGGTTGAAAAATCCTCTGGTGTGATTCCTATCAGCAAAATTTGGATTATGTGAACAAAGTATTCATCTGCCATGTCGACTCTGAATAGTTGTGCATTGGGAAGTCCTTCTTCAATATTGGTAGGCTCTTCACTTGTCTCAATTTTGGACAAATGATCAGGCCCATCATTCAAGAGACCTAACTTCACAATTATTTCAAAATCAAACTCCTAAAAGAGAACTAGCCATCGACATTCCCCCCCCCTCGAACATAGGCTTATTGACTAAGTACTTGAAATAAGAATGGTTGGTAAACATTTTGAAATGAATTCCCAAATGGTAATTCCTAAATTTCTATAGCGCATATACCATCGCCAGACCTTCTTGTTCTATGGTTGTATAGTTTTTCTCTAGAAATGACAACTTTCGACTAGAGAAGCGATTGGGTGATCAAGATCTCCTTCACCCAGCTTCCCGAGCACTATGACTAGTGCAACAGAAGATGCATCGACATGTACATGGAACTCCTTCTTCCAATCTGGGAATACAAGTATTGGCGCCAAATC
Source organism: Pseudotsuga menziesii (assembly GCA_001517045.1). NCBI lineage: Eukaryota > Viridiplantae > Streptophyta > Pinopsida > Pinales > Pinaceae > Pseudotsuga > Pseudotsuga menziesii. Next base: position 27,562 of record LPNX010643658.1, read on the forward strand.
CATCTTGTCCTTTAGCGTGTTGAAGCTACCTTGACATTCTAGACTCCATACAAATGCAACATCTTTCTTCAATAGTTTCTCCATAGTGGTAGTAATCACAACATATTCTTTGATGAATTTGCGATAATACCTAGTGTGCCCGAGCGTCGCCCTAAGCATCTTCTCATTTTTCATAGGTGGCAAGATCAAATTGAGTGATATCTTCATAGGTTCAACCAACAACCCTTTCTTACACACAATGTGTCCCAACAGTATCCCAAATTGTGTGCAAAAAATGCACTTCTTGGAGTTCAACGTGATCTGATGTCATCGACATATTTCTAGCATCAACCGTAGATTTTCCAAATGATCACTTATTAGACCATACACAGTCCAATCATCCATATATACTTGTAGGAACTTCTAAATGAAATATTTAAATGCTGCGACAACAAATTGAGAAAATATTGCAGGCGCATTCTTCAACCCAAAAGGAATCACTGTGTATTGAAAGAAACCCCATTCAGTGACAAATGTCATTTTATGTCAATCTTCCTTTGCAATTCTTATCTGGTGATAACTAGAAAATACATCTATAAAAGAGTACATCTTCTGACCTCCTACTCCTTCGAGTACTTCATCTATGAATGGTGTCGGGAATGCGTCATGCATACAGAAATCATTCAGTTTTCTTAAGTTGACATAGATATGAACTTCATTGGTTTTCATATTTGGTACCACCATAGGACTGATCCATTCTGATTATTCCACTGGATCAATTATTCTAGCATCCAACATTCGGTCGAGCTCAGCCTTGACTCTTCTTTCTATCACATATTCAAATGATACGACCTCTATCTTACTGGTTTCACATATGGCTTTAATGGAATCCTCATCTCTCCTAGATCACCTAGTAACCCCTTCATTTTTGAGAACTTTGTCAAAAAGAGATCCTAAAACTCATGTAGTAGATCCGTGATCTTTGCCATGGTCTCTTCAACTGTTGGCAGGGGTTTTTGGGCCAGTGATTTGTGCAACACTTATGGGGTCTCTTCAAAGTGTCAAAATACACTACATCCTTGCGTAAACATTGAACAAACTTGTAAGAAACCTCAGAATGATAACCTTCAATATTTTCAAAGAACAATAACCATCCTGCTTTTGCAAACAATTGTGCACGATCTAGAAAGTTTTTTATCCAGCCTAAGTCTGAGGGTTGTTCCCTATTGGTCTTTCCACTCTTTTTCATTTTGAAATTTTGTCAAATAGCTTTTATCGATAAAAGATAGCTTGTTTGTCTTCAAATTTTGTTAAACTAAAAGACAATACTGTATATGGGAACCCAAAAGACCCTAATCTAAATTCTTTGATTTAAATGATAAATAGTTTAAACTCATTGACTAAGAATTCATCATTTAGCAGGAATTAGGTTTAAAAACTAATACTTTGTCATCAACTCTATCATTAGTCATTTGTTTAGAAAAACCCCCAAATTAATGAAACTTGGTAATGGTTCACAAACTACCTGTTTAAATGACTAATCCAACTACTGGAATCTTACTCTCTCAACTGTCACGTGTCAAATTGCATGCTCCAATCTTCTCTGACTGGTTTGACCACTCCAGACAACTTCTCCTAAAAGCCCTAATCTTTGCTCTGTTTCAAAATTCTGATTACTAAGCGCTGATTTTTCGCCATGACCTTCACCTGCTCAACGTGCACTTCAGGGAAAAACATAATTCAACATGCCTTTGCCTCATTATGGTATTTTATCATTATTGCATTAGCTCTGTAAGAAACTGCCACGATTCGCCTTCATGATGATATTCACACCTGTCACAGTGATTAATCTACAAGAGACACGTATCAAATCCATCACACAGTATGATTGACATCTTATGCATGAGAATATCGAAGAAAACAAAACAAGAAATGATGATTTTTAGCTTGCGTGACTTTCTTGTAGCGCATGTGTGCATTTGTTTGTGACTTGCGCTACAAGAAAATCTAGGTTAATGATTTGAAAAAATTAAGCTAATGATAAAGGTTTAAAATTGGTTTAGGAGTCCTAATTAAGATTTTATGTTATTTTTTAGACTTTTTAATCCATATAATCCTTCTATAAGCCCTCTAATTATGAAATCAAACCAAAACTTGTAAAAATAAACTAAGAGATCAAATAACATGAAAGTTAAAGGGAAAAAATTCAAACTATCCCAATCAACAAAAAATTTCTAAAAGTAGAAAGTAAAATGAAACTTCAAAACATAAACAAAAGTATTAAAAGATGGAAAACAAAAAACATGACCTAACATCTGGTTCTTGCTGCGGGATGAAGTCCTCCCTGTGAGGCTTCAAGAACCTGTAGACCAGTGCCTTCTATGCTGCTACATGCTAATCTGCAAAATTTCCATTGGGTTATGGAGTCCTTATTCTCTTATTCACACTAGTATATACAATGAAAGTTGAGTCTCCATATCAAACACTATAAAAATGCTTGAGGAATCATCCATTAACTGGATTAGACAATTCCTCACCCTCCAAAGTCTGTAGTACAAAAGTATTATTTTCCATAAACTTCGATACTATGGAAGGATCAAGCCAAAGGTTATCAAACTTGCCATGCTTTCCTTTCTACTCCTTCCTAGCATCCCATCTAAAAACCATGTTTCCCACTGAAAAAGTGTTATCTTTGATCTTCCTATCAAATCTTTCTTTGACCTTTAACCTGTATAGCTGAGCCTTTTCCTCCACTGTTTCATGTTTTTGCTGTAACTCTATCACTGCATAAATTCTTATTTACATATCATTAGGTTCTTCCTGACAATCTTGAAAAAATTTCATTACTGGGATGCCCAACTGAACAGGAAAAACTGCATCTGTACTATATACTAATTGGAAATGAGAAGTTCCAATGGCTTGTTTAATTGTTATTCTGTCTGCCCATAATGCATACTTTAGCATAGAATCCCATGATCTGTTATTATGCTTCAGTAACTTCCTGATACTTTGAATGATATTTTTATTAGATGACTCAGCTAACCCATTCCCCTGAGGATAATAAGGAGTCGAGTGTTTCAATAGGATACCATTCTGTTCACAAAATTCCACCATAGCCTTAGATTTAAAAGCTTTGGCATTGCCATTCAATAATTTCTGTGGACATCCAAATCTACTAAGAATATTTTCTTCAGTAAAATCTATGATCACCTTATCTGTGGCATTCCTTGTCGGAATGGATTCTACCCACTTAGTAAAGAAATATGTAGCATTAAAAATCCACTTATCGGATGTCCTAAATAAGATGAATTTATCTCTCCTATGAAATCCAAATCCCATTGCTAAAAAGGAGCATTAACTACAATTGATTTTAAAGGTAATGACAACAACTTTTGTTTACTAGCAAATTTCTGACAAGGGATACATGCTCTTACCTGCTGATATACATCTGAAAATAAAGAGGGCCAATAATATCCTTCTCTTAGAATTTTATATGATGTTTCCTTCCAATAATTATTTTCCCCACAAGCACCTTCATGAGATTCAGAGATTACACCTTCAATTTCTAGTTTATCCAAACATCTAAGAAAAATACCTCATGGATCTTTCCAAAAGAGTTGTTGTTCTATCAAATAGTATTTAGTAGTTTTCAATTTTAAAGACTTAGTAGCTTTCTTGTCTAAATGTTCTGGACAATTTCAAGTACAAAAGAAAATGCACAATATCTGCATACCATGTGGATTCTGTATAGTGATCCATAATCTTTTCTTTCTCCTGCTCTGCTTGAATTTCTTCCTGTGCTGGTTGTTCTTCCATGATATGTAGACCTAAATCTTGGCAATTTGAATCAACTAGTAATTTATCTATACCTTGTCCCTTTACTAGCTTCATAGGTCTGATATCCACATCGTATTCCATGATTTTAGCAATCCACTTCCCTCTTTTTCTCTCACTGTCAGGCTGAGTCAAAACATCTTTTATGGCAACATTAGGCACATATGCAATTAATTTGGAATGAAAAACATAAATTCTAAAAAATTTCAAAGCTTTTACCAAAGTGTAAGCCTGCTTCTCTAAAATGTTGTATTTTAACTCTTAATATCTAAGAGTTTTGCTGAAAAATGCAATAGGTTGTTCAAGACCATCCTTATTCTTCTGTAATAAAACAACAGCCAATGTATCTTCAGATGCAAAAGAAAAAGTTAGAAATTCCTTTGTAAACTATGGACTTACTAATACTGGAGCTTCAGTAAGAGTCATCTTAATTTTTTTGAATGAGTTCTTCGCTTCTGCAGTCCACTTGACCTGCTGATCTTTCTTCAACATGGTTGTAATCTGTTTGATAATCTCAACAAAATTTTGTATAAACCAACGTAGAAAATTGATTTTACCAATGAAAGATTGTACATCCTTCTTGCTCCTTGGTAAACTTATTTTTAGTATTGCTTTCACCCATTTTGGATCAATCCTTATGTCATCAGCTGAAACTAAATGACCCAATAGTTTTCCTTCTTGTACATCAAAATGTGATTTCCTCGGATTAAGAGATAAACCATATTTTCTGCATTTCAAAAAGGTTTGTTTTAAGTGTTTTAGATGCTCATCATCTGATTGTGAAAAAACTGTAATATCATCTAAGTAAATCACTACAAACTTATCTCTTTCCCCTATAAAGGCTATGTCCATAGCTCTTTGAAAAGTTTCTCCAGCATTCATTAATCCAAAGGGAATTTTATCATACATGAAAGTTCCCCAGGCAGTAGTAAAAGATGTTTTTTCTTTATCATCAAGATGCATGGCAATTTGATAATATCCTGAAAAAACATCAACCATAGAAATTCTTTGTGCACCAACCACCTTCTGTAATATTTGTTCTATTTTTGGCAAAGGGTAATTATCCTTCAATGAAGACCTATTCAGATTTCTAAAATCAACACACAGTCTAATTTCACCTTTCTTTTTCCTGACAGGAACTAAATTGGCAACCCATGAAGAATACCTCAGGGGAACAATGATCTTAGCATCTAATAACTTTTTCACCTCCTTTTCAATAACATGAAACAAAGCTGGATTTATCCTCAATTTCTGTCTGAAAGGTTTATGATTTAGTTTTAAAGGCACTTTATGCTGTATAATTCCAGTATCATATGTTTTCAAATATTCATATGACCAAGCAAAAAAATCAACATACTCTTTTAACAACTTAGTGTACCTGTTCCTTTGTTCTGCTATGAATGCTTTTGAAATATTCACCATTCTAGGATTTTCAGGGGTGCCAATATTACAGTCCACCAAATATTCTTCTAAAGACTGTACAACAGGTTTTAAAGGTGTATCATATTTTTAAAATATTCTCTCTAATGGCACCAAACCTTTAGGAATGAAAATACTTTTAAGTTCAATAATCTTGTGACGAACAATCTCATTTTCTACAATATCTTCAAAATCTTCAACCTCGTCATCTTATTCTTAATCAATTAGGGAATTTGAAAACTCACTTGTGAGCTCTAAAAACCTTTTTATTTCAATGTCATCTTCAAAAACTTTCCACTACTTTACATTATCAGGCACAGAAGGTCTGTACCTAACCTCAATAGGATACTTTAGCTGTGTTGTTTTGGGAATCCTAAAATGTGTGGCTGCTAGGGCCAGAGAATCAGCAGTTTGGTTATGATCCCTAGGAATATAAGTGATGTTAAAATCCGCAAAATAATTGTCTATCATATCCCATACTTCATTATGGTACACTCTCAGCAAATCTTGTTTCACTTGATAGTTGTTCCTCACCTGCTGAACAACCAAATCAGAGTAGCCATATACAGAAATCTATTGAATGCCTAAACATTTTGTAGCTTTCAAACCTAACAACAAAGATTCATATTCTACAGTATTATTGGTGGTAACGAATTCCAATTTATACATTAACTTTATTGTTTCACCACTAGGAGATATTAGAAGAACCCTTGCTCCAGCACCTTCCTTACATGATGATCCATCAAAGTATAATTGCCAAAGTTCATCTTCTTGTTCCCTAATGGATTTAATTGGATTTTCTTGTTCAACCTATAATAAACTAGTAGTATTATCATCACCACTAAAATGCAACAGACAAGTACCCAAATCCTTGTCAACAACATACAAGGGATGCTTTGTAGGGTTCTTGCCATTTGTCACAATATAGGCAAATTGTAACTCTCTATGTAACCTTCTGTTTTCTTCTCCAAATACACTAATAGTAGCATATGTTAAATCTATCTGTAGTGTTCCACCAACTTTCTTGGCCCATGATCTAGAGAGGAACAGTCCAAACTTAGGTGTAATGTCTACTACTACCACATCCATAATCACACTCTTCATCGGTAGCTGAGCTAAACTGACAACCATATCTCTAATCACTCCTAAACCGTATTTTACAGATCGTGAATCAAAAGCATACAAATCATGATAAGGTTTTGTTATACTCAAACCTAAAGCCTCCATGAAAACTTTTGGCACTAGGTTATGTGATGCTCCTAAATCCAAAAGACAATTATATATCATCTGTTCATGAATAGTTAGTGTGATGCAAGAAGGAGGTGATGCACCTGCCTCATTTTCAGTTTTCTCTGCCAAGGCTAACCCAATAAATATTTTAGGACTTTCTTCTTGTAAATTCACTGTATCAGAGAGAGGCTGACTATTTTCTAAACCAATCATTTTTCAGAACTGAATTTTTATAAGAAGGATTCTTCATCAACTAGGTGAAAGGAATAGGGATCTTGATTTTGCCTAATTCATTTTCTAGGTTAAAATTTTGCATACTTCTGTTTACCTCTTCAACTTCCACATTCTTCTTTTGTTTATCCTGAGTTTGTTTTTTCTCTATGACAGGATCAGACTGCTGTTTAGGAGGTACAAATACCTTTTTCTTTTGATTTTGAACTACTTGCTTTGGGCCTGACCTCAAATTTAAAGTTTTCTTTGGCTCAGTTTGGTATGTATCAGCAGTTACAGTATTCACTTCAAGATTTAAATAATTTTCTATTTCAAACATATTAGCATCATAATATTCTGAGTTTAAAAACTCTTCTTCAGTAACAGAACCCTCAGTTAACTGCTCTCCAAAATAATTCATATCTTGGTTTGTATCCTCAAAGAACACTTCTTCTTCAATTTCTTCTTCATCAACTACATTATTTTGAAGTGGGGGTGGCACTTTTTGATCCTCAGTTTCTCTCCTTTCTCGCTGAATATCATTATTTCTTCTCTATCTGGGAATGAAGTGAGGCACAAACTGTCTTCTGAATTGGTTTGGATTATTAGGATTTCTATCACCCTCTTGAATAGGTTTGTTTGAATTCTTCTCTAATTCCAACTTGTTTAATTTTGCTGTCAAGATCTCAACTAACTTGGCTATTTCATCAATTTTACCTTCTGCAGAGTGGGATGTTGAAACCCCTGGAGCTTCCTCTTTCTTACCCTTCCTGTCATATATCTGCTGAGATTTATTTCCCTTCAATCTATTAGAGGCTAATATATTAGACTCCACTTCTAATGTTGCATCCTGCATGTTCAGTAAAGTAACAGGTCTTCTTTCTCTTAAAAGTAGGGAAAATTCATGATCAAAAGCATTGGCATATGTGAGTTTTGCATATGTTTCTGAAGGTTTTATCTCTGTAGGAATTCTGCCATACTTTTTATTGAATCTCTTCGAAAAATCGACTATGGTTTCATCCTTCTTTCTACTAAGGTCTCCAAACTCAGTGATGTAATATGTATGATCCTTGGTATCACCCCATTGTCTCATGAAAAGGTCCTGAAGCTCTTCTATGATAGTGATAGAATTTGCAGGAAACTCCTTGAACCATTTTTTGACCTCTCCATCAAGACTCTATACAAACATCCTCATCCATACATCCTTGGCCTCAATATTCTGATTATCAGCATAACTGAGAAAAGCATCCCAATTCTCCTCATCTCTAGTCTCACGTTGTCCATTAAACCTAGGCAGATATTTTTGGTAATCACCCCCAGGAATTGCATTCAAAGTCTGAGGAAAAACTAAAGGTGCATACTTAGCTGCCACCATTCAGTCCATCATGTCTAATGGTTGGTTTTGGGCTGCCATCTTTAAGTTAACTGGTTTAGGTGATGGAAAGACTTGACTAGAACTTGGTTAAAATGGAGTTTTACCAACTTTGAGGTGAAGTAAAGGGATTTTTCTAGGATATATTGTCTTTACTTTCTTAAAATATTGAGGATCAGTGAAAACTTGAAAATTACCAATAGGAATTGTAGGCTTCAACCAAGATCAATCTTGTTCTTCTCCCTTCAGAACAGAAAAAGGTGATGGAATATCTAACTGATCAGGGTTACATAGGGCTAGCGATGACTGAGACCTTCTAATTTTCCTAGATATTTTCAATATCTTTTCTGGGTCTGAAACACCCAACTGTAAAGGTGAAATAGGTCTATTTCTTCATTCCAACTCCCTTAATAGCCACTGTGAAATACTGGTGAAAAGTAGTCTTCTAAATTTGTTGGTTTAAGTTCACCTCTCAAAACCAGTGAAATGATAAGTATCCTAGGGAAAATTGGTTTTCAACTTCGTCCCTGGTAGCAGTGCCAAATATGTTAGTGCCAGAAATTGTTCCCAGACTACAAGAGAACAAGCCAACACAATCTCAATAATCACAATAAAGTAAAATAGGGTTTTCTAGGGTTTTGGCTGAACAGTTTGAATACAAGAGGGAAAAAATTCATAAGACCAAAGAAAACACTAAATCATGAGCATTTGAATGACTAAGATGCATAACATATAAACCATAATCCAAATAGAATAAACACGGTACTAAGTTCCACCCACAGTTGTCAAGCATTTCAAGCATAAAAACATTAAACAGGAAATGAATATACCAACTGAGTAATTAACACAAATTAGAAATGAAACCAGTCAATAATCTAAAGGGCGTATAGTGCATATATTTCATAGTTCAGTCATCAAAAACACATAAGAGTCTTTACACTTAACTCATAAACAAAGCCTGGTAGCCTCCCCTCAGCAAAAATTGAAACCTTGGTTCTTTTTTCAACTTACATTTATCTTGTTCCTTCAAAAACACTGTTGCATAACTGAATCCTAACTAATTTTCAAGTTATCTATCGAACTATTCAATATAAACTTTATCATTATACAAAATGGAATTAATTTTCAAACTAACTAATAACTACTCTTGTCAAAGTACATTTACAAATATTTTGCTACTTCAGCTAGAAGAGCAATTCCCTCTATTTCTTGAGCTTTCCTTATAGATTTTAGGTGGTTTGCTTCCAAGTCTGTAACTTTCTTTGTCAACTCCTCATTCTTGTGAGTTAGTTCCTGGATAGTCTGCCTTAGTTGTGTAAACTGATTTTCTGTCTGTATTTTTCTTTTAAGAGCCTCTTTAGAAAATGCAGTCAATTCTTGGTAATGATTGTTCACTTCTTCCAGGTCTTCTCTAAGTACCCTATTTGCAGCTACTAATCCATCATTGGTTTCATTCATATATTCAATTTGATGCTTGTATTGCTTAATGATCCTTTGTAGATTTTCCTTTTCGGAATCAATACATTTATCTCCTAATATTGTTTGCATCCCTTCAGGCATCCATGGTATTTTAAACTTCTTGTATATTTATTCATCCTCATTCATAAGCTATGTGAAGGTCATAGGAACCTCTGGCTGTTCTTCAACTTCAATACTGCACTGAACTTCTTCTCCAATTATCTCTCTTTTCTGCATACAAGAATTCTTTATATCATTCTTCTACTGTTCTTGAATCATCTGTTTTCGAACCTCCATGAAAATATCTGAAATCTTAGTATTAGTGAAGACTTATTTTTCTTTTGATACTATTGGTTTTTTACCTTTTATAACTTCTTTGTTTTCATCGTCACTATCTTCCAATTTCTCCTAAGATGATGAATCTTCTATTATTGTAATCTTTTCATCAGCTAATTTGGGATTTAATAGTTTCTCCATGTTTAACCTAAGCTTGTTCTTCGGCCTTGTCTTAGGTCTCGAGACTGCTCCAACCTCTCCTAACATTTTTTGAACCTTTCCTTGATGATTTATTGAAGCAAATCAAACAACCTTCATTCTTTTCTTTCTTGACACTGTTTCCTTTTTGGAATGAGTGTATACTTCTTGCTTAGAACAAACCCTATCTTCATTATTAACAGGAACTCTAACCTCATCAGATAGGTATTTTTCATCCTCTTCAGATGATACTATAATGGGGCTCTACTTTTGCTCCTTAACCTCTTCCCTTACATTTTGATTTGATTCTGCAGGTAACATCTCTTCCCCTGGCTTAAATTCCTTCATCTCTGATTGTAAAACTTTGCTTTCCTCAACATTAACTTGTTGTCTAAGCTCAATGTTTTCATTTTCCTGATTCAAAGCTTCTCCTGGTTTATCAACTTCTTCATCTTTGACTATGACCTTCTTTTTTAGTTTCTTGATCAAAATTTGACCCTTATCCAACTGTCTCTTTTGAGTCTGATCCTCCTTCTCAGTTTTCAAACCTGAACAAAATAAGAAGTATTCCCATGTCTTCTCTCTTTTCTGCAATACAATACTTATGATCATTTTTATGAGCCCATTGTGAAAAACCGATTGTTTTGTATGATCCTAATGTTCTTTCATCCTACATAACATCTTCTATAAGCTTTTCAAAAAGAAGAAAGGAATATTCATTTTATATTCATGACTGAGATGTTGAAGGAATCTAAAATGATACTTAAACACAAAGGCAAATCTCCCCTCATAGGCGACATAGCTTTGTAATATTTTGATCGACTCAATCCACTCAGGTTTAAAATTTTGAATAGGAACACCCTTTACCCAGTCTAGTACTACACTTGGAAGTAGATATCTCTGAGCATCAAAGGTGAAGGGCACCTTTTTGAACCAAAATTCTCCCTTATCCATAATTCCTGTTGCTTCTGCTAGTAACTCCCTGGTTAGTTTGAAATTCAAAATGTCAAAAGACACTACATCCTTGTCTAAACATTGAGCAAACTTGTAAGAAACCTTAGAATGATAATATTCACAGCCACGATTCACGTTCATGATGATATTCACACCTGTCACAATTATTAATCTACAAGAGACACGTATCAAATCCATCACACAGTGTGATTGACATCTTATGTGTGAGAATCTCGAAGAAAACTAAACCAGAAATGATGATCTTTAGCTTGCGCGACTTTCTTGTAGCGCCTATGTGCTTTTGTTTGTGACTTGCGCTACAATAAAGTATAGGTTAATGATTTGAAAAAATTAAGCTAATGATAAAGGTTTAAACTTGGTTTAGGAGTCCTAATTAAGATTTTAGATTATTTTTTAGACTTTTTAATCCATATAAGCCTTCTATAAGCCCTTTGATTATGAAATCAAACCAAAACTTGTAAGAATAAACTAACAAATTAAATAACATGAAAGTTAAAGGGAAAAAATTCAAACTATCCCAATCAACAAAAATTTTCTAAAAGTAAAGAGTAAAATCAAACTTCAAAACATAAACAGAAGTATTAAAATATGGAAAACAAAAACATGACCTAACAGTACTAAATTGCATAAGAAATTTGAAAAAAGGTTATTCTTCCACCTATCGCGTGGATTTGGTCTCGCGTCGTGTCGTGTGAGATTACGTAGCCTCCGAGGTGCTGTGCAACTCACTTACACAACCACTGCCAACATGCCCCCAACACAGTCTTCTAGATGGTCCTCGAGCCACGTCAGCTAGCCATGGTGTCTTCCGTGATCTTGAGCAGCAAAAACTATCACATATGCATTTCCAACTCACATTTTTGGCCGCAACTGCTTCCTGCACATCAACTGTAGCAGACATAATCAAAATTTTGGACTTATATATAACCGGTGAGGCCATCGTGCTCCAACTTTGACAAATACCACCTCATTCTCCATTTTATGTGGCCCTTCGCAAAGTGTCTATCAGCCCAATCTAGATCTGACCTTTTTTCCACTTGGTCCTTCAATGTAGGCTGGCTTAGGACACATTTGGCCACTTGGTCCATCCTTGCATTCAAGCTCATCCCACATCTTCCCACTTGGTCTTTCCGGGCTCATTGGGCACTTCCTGAAGGACTCACTTCCCTATTCCTAAAGACTTAGTCAAGTGTAGTAGGAACTATGGTCCCATTCGAATTCAGTGTGGTTTCCTGCCTTGGCGCCTCAGACCGGCTGGGAGAAACATAGCTAAGGACGACTTTGCCACTGACCTCTGTCTCGACTAAACTAATTCACTTACTCATAACTTGTTCATCAACCTCTGCTGAGAAAACATTCTCACTCATTGGCTGCCCAGTATCCAGGGAGGTCTACATTGTTCCTTCAAACACCATGACGTTACACATCGAAGCTCCCTCTAACAACCTAACCCAAATATTCTGCAACTTAACTCAGTGCAGTTATTTTCGAAATGAGTTGCAGACAGCTATAGATCCTCAGCTTATAACACCCCTGTTTGACATAGATACCATGATGACTTACTCAGGTCATTATTATGAAGAGATCCTTCATGCATGTGCTAAATACACCATCGATTCTGCCACCCTTCCATTTAGATCTACTATCTTTAACTGATGACGTCAACCATGCCGTCATTACGTTATTTGACTACCATTATGACATGACATTTGACAGCCGTGATGAAATGACATCAAGTCACTGTCACATATTTTTCCATATAGTGCGAGCCACTCTTCCATGGTGACCACTGGTCCCACAATGCCATCCCTTTGTCTTGTTGTGACCCTATCATCGTATCCTTCTGTATATGCTCCATATTTTCCTATTGTATCTCCTCCATCTGATAGACCCCCCTGGCATAGCCCTCTTCCTTTGGTGTAGCATCATTCTAGTGTGAAACCGCCTATTAACTATGCTACATGGCTATTTGGATAAGCTCTCCTAACTCATCGACCCATTAACCAACTATGGGCCCCTTTTTCTAGCCCCGTCCCTTTTTTTTTTACCCTTGCACAGTGCCTCAAGCATTGCGTGGCTCGGGCCCTGACCTATATGGATTCAAATGGCTTGCATTCACAAGTTTCGGTAGCACCACACCATCTATTGTTGTAATTGGTCTGCACCCCTAGAAGTAATTCAATGAATAAGATATGGGCCTAACTAGTGCATCTGAAACTTACCTAGATGATTCATGAACCTACTGTCGTATAACAACACCAAATATCCTTGTGTAAATTGCTTATTATTAATGTGGCGATCATGCCATGCCTTCTATTGATCCTTCTTGATGTGCTAGTGGAAACCTGTGATAAAATGGTCTTCATCAAGCTGGATTAACTGTACGATGTGCTCCTCTAGTTCTTCGGCATTATCCATGACATTCGTGGCAGAAATAGATAAACTAGGAACAATGCATTCCATAGGGATGACTGCTTCTTTCCCATATACCAATTTAAACAGTGTTTGTCCCATCATCCTTTTACAAGTGGTGCGATATTCCCACAATATCGCTGAAATTTTCAAATCCCAGTTGTTGCGATTATCATTACATACCTTTGTAAGAACGGTTTCCAATATTTTGTTGAAGGCCTCGACAGTCCCATTATCCTGTGGATGGTATGGTGTGCTTTTTTTATGATGCACTTGCAACTCCTCGGTTAGTCCTCTCACCATTTGATTGATAAAGTGACTACCCTGGTCACTCATCAATTTCCCGAGACATCCAAATCGTGTCACAATATTCTTGAATATAAACTTTTCTATCATCGCAATGGTGTAGTCCACAACTGGCACAACCTCCATCCACCTCATTAGACGATCAGTTGTCATAATGATGTATCATGCTCTAGTCCTCTTTGATGGTGGATTAATTGGACCTACAAATTCCACAACCAATTTGTCAAAAGGTTGTAGAGTTATCTATGGAACAAGTGGTAGCTCATCCGATCGTGATGGTTTGTTGATGCGCAGATAGACATCACAGCTCTATGCAGAATATTCTGCATCATTATGTAAAGTAGGAAACCATATCCCAACATGTAGTAGCCCTTCCTCCATAGTGGCCTTTCATGATCCCTTCATGTGCTTCTGCAAGAATAGGTCCTTTCTCATGTGGTGAGATGCACTGTCGCAAGATTTCATTTGGTTCAAGTTTGTATAATTTCCCAGCAATCATCTATAAATCTGAAGCCTTCACTACCAATTGCTTCTTCTGACTGGTCGACAGGTCCTTTGGGGCAACTCCAATTTCCAAGAACTGAATGATTGGATAATAGTGGTCATCTGTGATCTCTAACTGGAGCTGCACATCAGGAAATCCATCATCAATATTGGTAGGTTCTTCTCGTATCTCAATGCATGAAAAATGATCAGGGCCATCATTCAATCATCTTGGCTTCACAATTATCTCAAAGTTAAATTCCTAGAGAAGTAGCATCCATCGACAGATATCCCCCCCCCAACACAGGATTATTGACCACATATTGCAAAGCAGAGTGGTCTGTGAACATTTTTAAGTGACTACCCAAAAGATAGTGCCTAAACTTATGCAATGCATAAACCATGTCCAAGCCCTCTCTTTCAGTGGTTGTATAATTATTTTCAGCAAAAGACAAATTTCTACTAGAAAATGCGATCGGATTATCTAGGTCGCCCTCGCCTGGTTGCACAAGTACTACCCCCAGAGTAACAGAATAGGCATCGACATGGACATGAAACTCCTTGTTCCAGTTGGGAAATACAAGTATAGGTGCCAATGCCATCTTGGCCTTCAGTGTGTCGAAGATTTCCTAACACTCTTGATTCCACTCAAATGCAGCATCATTCTTTAAAATCTTCTCCATAGGGGAAATAATCGCAATGTATCCTTTAATCAACTTGTGATAGTACCCCATGTGTCCTAGTGTCACATGAAGCATCTTCACATTAGTCGGTGGCGGCATAATAAGGATAAGCACAATCTTCGTAGGGTCGACCTACATCCCTTGCTTGCACACGATGTGTCCTAATAGCATCCCAAATGGTCCATAAAAAATGCACTTATTTGAATTCCATGAAATTTGATGCTATCGACATCTTTCTAGCATCAATCGCAAGTTCTCTAAATGATCCTTAACCAGACCATCAATTGTCCAATCATCCATGTATACCTGCAGGAACTTCTGAATGAAATCTTTGAACGCAACCACAACCACCCAAGAAAATATAGCCGGGTCATTCTTCAATCCAAAGGGCATAACCATATATTGAAAACAACCCCATTCAGTGACAAATCTGGTGTTATGCTGATAATCCTTGGTGATTCAGATCTAGTGATACCCCGAAAAGCCATCCTTGAAGGAGTACATCTCCTGACTGCCTACCCCTTCAAGGACCTCATCTGTAAAGGGGGTTGGAAAAGGATCATGCATGCAGGAATCATTCAACTTTCTCAGGTCGACACAAATGTGAACCTCTTTGGTATTCTTGTCATGAACCACCATAGGGCTTATCCATTCTGATTCTTCAACTGGCTTCATGATTTCGATGTCCAACATCCGGTCGAGTTCATCCTTGACACATTCTTTGTATCATGGGTTCAGTCGATATAGTCTCTGTCGCACAAGTTTCGTGTCTGGTTTCAACAGGATTTTCATCTCCCCTAGATCCCCTAATATCCCTTTCATTTCCGCGAACCGTATTGCAAAGAGATCCTGGAACTCATCCAGCATATCTATGATCTGTACCATTGTTTAATTGTCCCAATAGTCCACAATATTAGCAAACTTTGGGTTCTCTTCTATCTCGATATTAACCTTCCCGATCTTCAGTGGTTAACTCATGGGGTCAGTTGGTATGTCTGGTGCTCCAACATCATGACTTCCTTCTGATTCCAGAATATTGACATTTCGTAGTGTTACCAAATTTTTTGTACCATAGTTGGGTTACCTGAGGAGTCACCGGTTGACAAAATTTTTCAAAGTCTGATTCCAGTGTATCAGTTGATCCGTCTGCTTGTCTAGCCAATATTGGCTAGTCACTTTTTTATTTGAATAATTTTGACCATGGCCCCGCGAGGTTTGTAATAAAATGTGCTAGTAGGATATTTTTGAGTGGTTCAGTCTCCTGAGACGTAGAATCTCAAATAGGGTATTCCAGGGAGTTTTTTTCCCCTAACAATTATGCTTTGCCTTCAACCGAGTATAATTGATGAGGTTTTCTCCCGCTTCCTCCAAAGCTAGAATGCCAGATGTTGAATTCTGGGCATTGGGGGGTTATTAGAGCCCAACTGAGTGTTATAAGCCAACTAGAAATTATTTAGATAGATCATGGTCATGTCCTAAGTCATCTCGACACATAAAAAAATTTCGAAAAAATCTTTTTCGAACAGTGAAAAATTATTTTGTAATTTTTAATTACTTTTCCTAACTTTTTTGGGTTAATTTTTCCATAAATTAAATGGAAAAAACCCGTTCCTGATCCGGACTCAGAATTCAGTGATTGAAGGCTCTAACCTTAAGC
Source organism: Pseudotsuga menziesii (assembly GCA_001517045.1). NCBI lineage: Eukaryota > Viridiplantae > Streptophyta > Pinopsida > Pinales > Pinaceae > Pseudotsuga > Pseudotsuga menziesii. Next base: position 44,054 of record LPNX010643658.1, read on the forward strand.
CAAAAATAATTCTTGATCAGCCAGCCAGTCAGAACCAACTTTTAGATCAGCAATCGGACACATAATGCCTTTTTACTCAAACAAGTCAATTTTTAGTAAAAAATGATTTTTAGTAAAAAAATGATTTTTATTAAAAAAAGATTTTTATTAAAAAAAATGATTATTTTGGAGAAAACTAAAATTGTCCAAATTAATCCAAATTCAGTAAAATAAAAGGATAAATGACATCTCATGGAACACTTATGATGATTGGAGCTATCATAACTCAGCTTCAGTCATCATTAAGAGAGCAATTAATTTATTATTAGTTATCAGACATGTCATCTCCAGCTAAAGATGAGATGGAGAGCTCTCATTGGTCCGGTAAAGACTGAAGCTTACACCATCAGTGGGCTTCCCAAACCTAGCTCAGGCTCATGCCAAACCTAAAGGATGAGCTTACCTACATCTAGACTCACACATGTGGCCTCATCCTTGGCTTGTTTTCAGTGCACAGGTTTGGAGTGGGGGCGCCTTGCCTGGGTGGAGGCCTCCCCTTACTCTCGGTTCTCCGGTTTAGGTCTGGGCTCTTTGTTAGGTGGCTAAGCTGGTTAGGGTTGGTTTTTTGGTTTTATGGTTTTAGCACTCTCTCATTTGTTAAAAAAAGTCTCTTTTAGCTCTATTTGCAGGGAGATTTTGGGTATGAACACTCTGCCAAAATTATTGTAATATATGTTTAAAGATTGGAATAAAGTTGTGACTTTGGAGGTCTATGTATGAGCTATTGGAATTGTGGATTCACACCATCTTTTGGTGATATCTCTCTTACCCTTCTCTTTTTCAATTATTAAATCATTATTCAATATATACTCTTGAAGGGCTAACAATCTAGTTTATGAGTATTTTGTTCGGATTTAATTTTTTTTTCAAGGGTTTTGCAGAGATCATCAAAGGTGAAGCACAAGCTTAAAGATCAATCTATTCTTCATGAACCGGTGGTTATTTTCATCTAGTTCCTTCATTTTACAGGTTCTCCTAAGCACTTCTCAATACAAAAAAGAAATACAATAGTCAGGATTTCTCCTTCCTTCCGTCAACAAAGATTAAACAATACACCTAGTTACCGAACTTCCTTCCTCTTGTTCTCTTTTTTCTCTTTGACCTCCTTTCATTTCCTTGCTTGCTAGCCCCTTTCCTTTTTGCTTTGTTTGTCTTTTTTCACTCTTTCTTCTTCGCTGCCCGTTTTTTTCCTTAGTTCACCACTCCTTTTCTTCCTTTTGGACAGCCCTAGTGTACCCTAGTTTTGCCCCCTTTTTTGCCTCTTTTTGCCCTAGTTTTTGGGCCTTCTTCCATCTTGTTTTTGGCCTTTTCTTCCCCCGTTTTGTTCGCTGTCTTGTTTTTTTTATTTTTATGACAGCCATCTTCCTTCTTCATTGCTGCCAGATTTTATTCTTTTTACCACTCCTTTTTCTTCTTTTTGGATAGCCCTAGTGTGCCCTAGTTTACGCCCCTTTTTTGCCTCTTTTTGCCCTAGTTTTTGGGCCTTCTTCCATCTTGTTTTTGTCCTTTTCCTCTCCTTTTTGTTCGCTGTCCTGTTTTTTTTATTTTTATGACAGCCATCTTCCTTCTTCATCGCTGCCCCATTTTCATCATTTTTTATACTCCTTTGGCCGAATAGTTGTCTTCCCTATTCCTCCCTTTTCTTGTCTTTGACCTTCTCTTTGTTTTTCTTCCTTCTTCCTATCATTTTCTTTTTATTTTCAGCCTTCTTTGCCTTACACTTTTGTTCTCATTCAAACTTCTTCTTTTCCCTTTTTGCAAAGTTCGAGAAAAGTTTCGAGAAAAGTTTCAAGTAAAAGTAAATCACTCTCCTTTTTTACACAAGTTTTAATAATTGTAGATTTACTTTGCTTTCATTGGAAAAGTCCTTTCAAGGATTAAAATCCTTAAGGAATATTGCAATAAAGTTTAATAAAGATCTTGTGCTTGAGTGGGGTTTTTAAGTCCCCACTCTCATCCTCCCCCATTTGGGGAGGATTGTGTTGTGTTTACTTGTTCATGATTAAATTAGATTTGCTTATTAATCTTAGAATACTAATTGTCAATTCATCACTTTTTATTTAAGTTGATTACTCAGTTCTTTTAATTGTTTATCTTTTTAAGTAAATCAACTGTGCAAATCTCTTGAATCACACCATAAGGTGGATCAAGAGTGCTCTCTGTCGGAGAGTCCAATCAACTAATTTCATATTGTGCTTGTTTAATCAATTAATCCTCATAAGTAAGACTCTTGAACTTGTAGAAACACAAGTGAAGAGCACTCTCTATCAGAGAGCATCTTAGGTTTGCATAACTCCTACATTAGTTTCATGTAGATCAGCTAAGTCTCTTGAAGCACTGTCATAAGACAAGGTCAAGAGCGCTCTCTGTCAGAGAGTTTTAATTAATTAACTTAATAAAATTCACAACTCACACCCCTTTAATTAATTAACCCCCTTTCCTCCTTGCTGGCCTATGCTCTGACCGATCTTCGATCGGAATACCCAGAAATGGCATTGGATCTCTAAACCCCACAAGAGGAACTTAACTAAAACTTTTCCCCATAACCAACGCACTGGCGTTGTTCGATAAATAGTGAGGCATGTGGGAAAATTCCAAGTGTGGGCGCCGTGCTACCTAATCTGGGCACTGGTAGTTAAGTTATTGAACACTTACCTTTGACGCCAGATAGGTTCATCATGTCTTCGAACGGAGCCACTGAAGGTATTACTGGTTAGGACATCCAGCCACCATAAGTGAAGATCACAAACAAAAAACTCTTAAAATCTACCAAGAGCACTTGCAAAACCTAATACTCACTAGCTTAATTCCTAGATTTTATTTCACGGCTTATTTGACTCCATAAGGCACTGGTCCTTTATTATATTTGATTAATTTTCTATCTTGATCAACTGTCTATGGTGCATTTCAATTGATTATATTTGAATGCTTAAGTTATAAGTCTGGAATCTTTGCTTATATGTGTGATCTCTTGCTAGCAACATGGATTGCTTTAATTAATCATCATCCCCTTAATATTAATCATTCTAAATCACAATAACTCCTAAACAACACCCATCCACATCATAAACATCCAAAACTTAACTTAAACATTGAGCCATAGAAAACTCTTTGTTAGGGACTACCCCCCTTAGCTTCATTGGGAGTTAGCCTAAACGGAGGAGCTAGGAGTAGGTGACAGTACCTAGCTCTGTGCTTTCCCCCAAGCTCACACCTCTCCCACTTTCTCCAGTGAGGAGACAGCTTTCGGAAGATTTCTGTTGCTAGTGTGCAACCGGCGGACAACATCTTTTGGCGTCGTTGCCGGGGACAAATATTTTTGTTCCTGGACGACCGTTGTTTCTTTTAGTTTTTTAGCTTTTATCCTTTTTGGTATATTTGTTAGTCCAATCACTCTCTGAAATTAGACTTAAGTCCACCTGGCGACTCCACTGTCAGTTCACAGCTCAAGGTATTCTACTAGAAGAAACTCTGTAGGTTTGGTCGATTTCATCCCTGACCCTGAAAAGGTCTTAAGGAGGATATTAAACAAACTATCTTCTCATAGGATCCTTGCAGAACTTGGATCTGAGTCTGTTTCAGACATCCATCTTTTATTTCCAAAAAATTAGAAAATTTGCAAAATAATAACTGTTTCCTTAATCCAATGGGTGAGTTTTTTACTCAACTTAACTTTGCTAAGATAGTAGGTCATCCTCATGATATCCCTGACAAGGATATCGACAAGCTTACGACATATAATGGCACTGATGCCTCCCTCTCTGCTGAGCAGCATATCAGGAATTTCACCAGACACTGTGGTGCCCATGTCAGGGGTACTGATAGGCATGAAGATGTTTACATGATCTTGTTTTCCTTGTCTTTGTATGGAAAGGCTAGAAACTGGTACGGTAATTTTCCGGACAATTCTTTCACCACCTTATCAGACTTCAAGGTTGCTTTCCTTGGAAAGTTTGTCAGCAGAAAGGAGCCTAGACATCTAGTAGCAGATTTAACCGGCATAAAGAAGTTTGAAACTGAAACAATGGATGAATTCAACAATAGGTTCACTGAATTAGCAAATTCCATCCCTGCCACTTACTCTCCTCCAACAGCTTCTATTTTGGACTATTACATCGAAGCTTTGAGTGGTAAAATCCAATACCAAATTAGAGATAAGGATCCGGCTACTTTACTTCTAGCTCAGGGTTTGGCTATCAAAATTGATAAGAATATGCAGTCATCTAGTGAGTCTAACCTCCACAGTTATTCAAGGTCTTCCACCCCTTTGAAAATTAGTGATCCCAAAGACAAGGACCCTTTATCAGCTATGAAGGATGCCTATGAAAAACAGATGATCGATATGAAAAGGGAGATGAAGAAGAATATGGAGGAGGAAGAACAGAAACATTTAGCGCAGTTAAAGGAAATTCAGAATAGGGTAATAACAGTGGAAAGAACTCAAACTCAGCCTGCACCTAAAAATTTTCCTACCAAGCCAACATGGCAGAGAAAGAATCCAAACCATGAGCAGAGGCCTCCTCATCAGCTAGAGGCCACAAATGTGGTTGAACCTTACAAACCATTTTGTAGGGCATGCAGAGATTTCCATGAGGAATCTAGGTGCCATTATGCATGTTATGTCCAGGAGCATGGTTATCCCGAGGGGTGTGGTCCTAGTATGTCTGCAAGAGAGCCTGAATTCATTCACAATGTCGGAGACATCTATGTTGACCACAAGGATAGTTGGAATCAAGCTAACTAGTTTCATCAACGGGTTGATTACTTAACTGAGTATTATGGGGAAATGCCTTCGAATAGTAACAATGTTCAAAATTTCAAAGGCATAACATATCAAAGAAGACCTAGGGAAGGACCATCTACCCAAACTGCTCCAAAGGTAACAATTTCTGATATCCCTCCTGAAATAGATGATAAGTTAGATTCTGTTTCTCTAACTTTTGATTTAGGTAGTTGGTTAGCAAACTCTAAAGTCCCGGTTCCTGTGCTTGAATTATGTAAAATTCCTGGTCAAAAGGAGAAATTGTTGAAGATGCTTGAGCCTCAAATTAACAATGATCCCCCTCCTACCTCAAAAATAGTTGCACTTGAAAAACTTAAAGCTCCAAAGAAAGTAATGTTTGCCAACACTATAGAACAGCCTCCTTCTAGTCAGGAAAATGTTTGCGGAGATCCTCCTGTAATCTTGCATACTAGGGACCCAAGAAAAGAAGATCACCCGCCCTTCTACATGTCATTGATGATAGGTGAATTTCTCCTGCACAACTATATGCTAGATTCAAGATCAGGATCAAATATTATGACCAAGAAAGTCATGCAGCAACTTGGCCTTAGAACAACTCGCCCTTACCAAAATGTATGTGCCATGGATTCTAGACCCGTCAAAGTTGAAGGTATGATCAAAAAGAAAAATGTGAGATTAGAAAAGTATCCTGGCATCCATGTTACCATGGATATTCTCGTCATAGATGTATCGGATAAATGGGGCATGCTCTTGTCTAGAAAATTCGGTGCAACTTTAGGGGGATCCATCCAAATGGATTGGACTTACGCCACTGTACCTACATCAGAAGATTCATTAGTTAGGTTACACACAGGTAAAGAATGAAGACATCATGTAGAAAACCTGGGGAATCCATCAAATGAGTATGTCAACTACTCAGGTGAACTAGGGATGTACCAGATTAACTCCACTTTCTTTGAGCCTATCCGTGAAGAAATAAAAAACGAAAAGCTTAATAAATTATGGAGGATGAACTTTGATGGAGCCTATTCTAGAGCAGGGAAAGGTGTTGGGATAGTCATTATGTCACTTGAAGGTAAAGTTTTCAACTTTTCTTTTAGATTAGAATTTGAGGCAACAAACAATGTAGCAGAATATGAGGCACTTCTACTGGGCATTGAGATTGCCAAGGACATGGGGATTAAGTTGCTTGATATTAAAGGGGACTCTAATTTGATTGTCCAACAAGTTATGGGTCAGTTTGCATGTATGTGTCAAAGACTTAAGAAATATAGAAATGTAATCTGGGATACAATGGAATTATTTGATGCCCTTAACTTAGAAGCAGTCCCTAGAGATCAGAATAGTGCCTCTGACAAGCTTGCAGTTTCAGCGTCAACTCTTCAGCCATCAGATGAGATGTTGAAGGGGGATTGTCCTTTAGAGATTAACTTCATACCTTCTATTCCTGATAATCTTGAACATTGGCAGGTTTTCCAAGATGATGCACAAATATTGAAATTTATTAATCATCTTGATGAATTTTCTAATTATAAAGCCAGTGAATGTGAGGAAGGTAAAGAATATAAGGATGAGGGTAACCGTTTCAATCCTGTAACACATGGCTTTGTTGCCTTAGAAAACATATTTTATAGACAGGATAGAAGAAAGAACAATGTTGAGCAAATGAAGCCAGATGATTACATTGAAATCAACATTGGGACGGAAATAGAACCGAAAATCATAAAAATTGGAAAAAATACTTCTGAAAAAGAAAGGAACAGCCTCATCAATCTGGTCAAAGAGTATAGGGATGTATTTGCCTTTACTTATGACGAGGTCAAAGCCTTTAGGGAAGATGTATTTCAACATACTATTCCCTTAAATCTAGAATGTCAAAAATGCAATCCTTTCAGACAAAAACTTAGGCAAATAAACCCTAAGTTAGCACCAATCATCAAGAAGGAGTTAGAGAAAAAGCTAGCAGCAGGAATAATAGCTCCCACTAGACATTCAACATGGTGCTCTAACTTATTAGTTGTTAGGAAGAAGAACGGGAGCGTAAGGATATGTATAGATTTTAGGAATATATACATAGCATGTCAGAAGGACAATTACCCCCTCCCCAACATGGAGACCCTCCTCCAACAGGTCACTGGATTGAGCATGATGTCAATGCTAGATGGTTTTTTCAGGCTACAACTAGGTAGTCATTCAAGAGGAAGATAGACATAAGACCACCTTCACAACTCCTTGGGGCACTTTTGAATATCTGAGAATGCCCTTTGGCCTTTTAAACGCAGGAGCTACTTTCCAACGGGCCATGGATTATGCCTTCAAGGAGTTGATTGGAAAAATCATTGAGATCTACCAAGATGATCTCACTATTTTTTCGAAGGAGAGATCCAGCCATGTTGGTCATCTCAGGCATATTTTCAAACGGTGTAGAAAGTATGGCATTTCTTTAAATCCAGCTAAGTCGGTCTTAGGTATTGAAGAAGGAAAGCTTTTAGGTCACATTATCAACAAAGATGGGGTCAAAGTTGATACTGAAAGGATAGAAGCTATACAAAAAATTCCCCTTCCCAGAAATGTTAAAGTTCTCCAATCATTTAATGGTCACATTAACTTCATCAGGAGATTCATTCCCAACCTGGCAGAACTCATGAAGCCTATGTAGACCCTCCTAAAGAAAGATGTTAAATTCATATGGACTAATGAAGGAAGGAATGCTTTTGACACTATTAAAGATGCCATTTCCAAGTATCTGGTCTTAGTCAGCCCTAACTACACTAAGGATTTCATGATCTTCTCATTTTCTTCCGAAGACACTATAGCGGGTGTGTTGCTCCAAAAGAACATTGAAGGGTTTGAGCAACCCATAGCACTCATGAGTAGAGCCTTGTAGAATTTGGAGCTAAAATATACCATCATGGAAAAGCAAGCCTATGCCTTGGTCAAATCATTAAAACATTTTAGGACTTACATCGAGTATTCCAAGGTTATCGGATATGTTCCCCACACTGCGGTCAAGGATATCCTTTCTCATAAGGATTGTTTAGGAATAAGGGGTACATGGATATCCAAGATTAAGGAATATGACCTTGAGATAAATCCCACTAAAATAATGAAGGGACAGGGCCTCACAAAAATTCTTACTCAGAAGAAGGAAGAAGCCATTGAAATGATCGCAGAAAATGATATCTCGCAGCCTACCATGACTCCTACCCTTCAGAACCTTGACAACCATTGGTATTCAGACATCATTTTCTTTCTTCTCCATCTCACTTGCCCTGATCACCTCAAGGGACACAAGAGTAGGGCTTCGAGACTTAATACTGCTAGGTATTGCCTTACCCAAGAGGGTCTAGGTTGGAGGAACCCAGATGGTATTATACTTAGGTGCATCAACGAACAGGATTCTAAGAAGATACTAGCCGAGTTTCACTCGGGATTTTGTGGAGGCCATTATGCAGGGAATACAACTGTCCACAAAATATTAAGGGCTAGTTACTATTGGCCAACCATTTTTGCAGATGCTCACAAGCATATCAAGTATTGCCAAGAGTTCCAGCAGTTCACTGGGAAGCAGAAATTGGCAGCTCTTCCCCTTACTCTAGTTGTTGTCCTTGCCTCTTTTCAGTAGTGGGGTATTGATTTTATTGGAAAATTCAAGGATAAATCTAGCAATGGTTTTTGTTTCATTCTCACAACAACCAATTATTTCACCAAGTGGGTAGAGGCTATACCTACTAAGACTGCCACTGAGAAGGTTGTTATAGACTTCATCGAGGAAAGAATCATCACCAGATTCGGGACTCCCTTAAAAATAACAACCAATAATTCCAAGGCCTTCAGTTCCGAAAAAATGAATGACTTATGTTTTAAGTATGGCATTCTCCTATCCCACTCATCTGATTATTACCCACATGGAAATGGACTTGCTGAGTCCACCAATAAAAATTTAATGTCAATCCTCAAGAAGACTGTGGGGGATAATAAGAGATCATGGGATAGTAAAATTAAGTATATTGTGTGGGCGGATAGAATCACTAAGAAGAACTCAACTGGTAATCACCTTTTGAGTTGGTGTATGGACTCACAGCCACCCTTCCGGTTAGTATGCAGATTCCGATCTTTAGGATGCTAAGTGAGTATGGCACAGAATAGGCAGAAATGGAGCAAAGAATAAACCAGATTATAGAATTGGATGAATCCCAAAGATATGCCCTTGATCAGTCACTCAGACATCAGGAAAGTATGAAGGGCACTTTTGATAAGTCAGCCAGGCCGAGAGCTTTCCAAATCGGAGATACTGCTCTCTTATGGGATTAGAGAAGGGAGAGGCTTGGAAAGCATGGGAAATTTGACAGCCTTTCGAAAGGCCCGTTTATCATCCATGACATGGATGGCACCAATTATTTTTTCCTTAACACTATAGATGGAGAAATTTTAAACCTGCCCATGAAACACTTGAAGCCTTTCTATCTAAACAACCTCCAAGATGACCAAGGGGTCATCACAGGGCTTTTCTAAACCCATCCTTGTTGTATTTCTATGTACTTTACTTTTGTATCATATTTTATGTATCATAATTGTGTAGAATGTTGCATTAAAGCTCTTTCTTTCGTATACTAGCATTTCTATCATATTTCATTCTATATATGCCGAAAAAGAAGAAGTTTATTTCCATGTACTTTATTTCGAAAAAAGCAAAAAATATTTTTTGGTATTTCATCATGGCATATTTTGATCATATACATGGAACTAAGGCACTTCTATTTACATGTAGGTACCAGAGATTCCTGGATTCTCAGGCACTCTTTTTTATCAATAGATCAAGCAAGTACCTGTCCCATAGTTGCAGCCAGATGTTACCAACTTTTTCGTAGCATAGTTGGGTTACCTGAGGAGCTTCCGGTTGACAGACTTGTTCAAAGTCTGATTCCAGTGTATCAGTTGATCCGTCTGCTTGTCTAGCCAATATTGGCTAGTCACTTTTTTATTTGAATAATTTTGACCATGGCCCCGCGGGGTTTGTAATAAAATGTGCTAGTAGGATATTTTTGAGTGGTTCGGTCTCCTGAGACGTAAAATCTCAAATAGGGTATTCTAGGGAGTTTTTTTCCCCTGACAATTATGCTTTGCCTTCAGCCGAGTATAATTGACGAGGTTTTCTCCCGCTTCCTCCAAAGCTGGAATGCCCGATGTTGAATTCTAGGCCTTGGGGTGTTATTAGAGCCCAACTGAGTGTTATAAGCCTACTAGACATTATTTAGATAGATCTTGGTCATGTCCTAAGTCATCTGGACACATAAAAAAAAATTGAAAAAATCTTTTTCGAACAGTGAAAAATTATTTTTTAATTTTTAATTACTTTTCCTAACTTTTTTGGGTTAATTTTTCCATAAATTAAATGGAAAAAACCTGTTCGTGATTTGGACTCAGAATTCAGTGATTGAAGGCTCTAACCTTAAGCCAAAAATCATTCTTGATCAGCCAGCCAGTCAGAACCAACTTTCAGATCAGCAATCTGACACATAATGCCTTTTTACTCAAAAAAGTCAGTTTTGAGTAAAAAATGATTTTTATTAAAAAATGATTTTTATTAAAAAAAATGATTATTTTGGAGAAAACTAAAACTCTCCAAATTAATCCAAATTCAGTAAAATAAAAGGCTAAATGACATCTCATGGAACACTTATGATGATTGGAGTTATCATAACTCAGCTTTAGTCATCATTAGGAGAGCAATTAATTTATTATCAGTTATCAGACATGTCATCTCCAACTAAAGATGAGACGGAGAGATCTCATTGGTCCGGTGATTTAATTGAGGTGAAGAATGAAGCTTGCACCATCAGTGGGCTTCCCAAACCTAGCTCAGGCTCCTGCCAGACCTAAAGGATGAGCTTACCTACATCCAGACTCACACATGTGGCCTCATCTTTGGCTTGTTTTCAGTGCACAGGTTTGGAGTGGGGGCGCCTTGCCTGGGTGGAGGCCTCCCCTCAGTCCCGGTTCTCCGGTTTACGTCTGGGATCTTTGTTAGGTGGCTAAGCTGGTTAGGGTTGGTTTTTTGGTTTTAGGGTTTTAGCACTCTCTCATTTGTTAAAAAGAGGCTCTTTCAGCTCTATTTACAGAAAGAGATTTTGGGTATGAACACTCTGTCAAAATTATTGTAATATTTGTTTAAAGATTGGAATAAAGTTGTGACTTTGGAGGTCTATGTATGAGCTATTGGAATTGTGGATTAACACCGTATTTTGGTGATATCTCTCTTACCCTTCTCTTTTTCAATTATTAAATCATTATTCAATATATACTCTTGAAGGGATAACAATCTAGTTTATGAGTATTTTGTTTGGATTTAATTTTGTTTTCAAGGGTTTTGCAGAGATCATCAAAGGTGAAGGACAAGCTTAAAGATCAAGCTCTTCTTCATGAACCGGTGGTTATTTTCATCTAATTCCTTCGTTTTGCAGGTTCTCCTAAGCGCTTCTCAATCCAAGAAAGAAATACAATAGTTAGGGTTTCTCCTTCCTTCCATCAACAAATATTAAACAATATACTTGGTTACCGAACTTCCTTCTTCTTGTTCTCTTTTTTCTCTTTGACCTCCTTTCGTTTCCTTGCTTGCTAGCCCCTTTCCTTTTTGCTTTGTTTTTCTTTTTTCACTCTTTCTTCTTCACTGCCCGTTTTTTGCCTTAGTTCACCACTCATTTTCTTCCTTTTGGACAGCCCTAGTGTACCCTAGTTTTTGCCCCCTTTTTTGCCTCTTTTTGCGCTAGTTTTTGGGCCTTCTTCCATCTTGTTTTTGGCCTTTTCTTCCCCTTTTTGTTCACTGTCCTGTTTTTTTAAATTTTTATGACAGCCATCTTCCTTCTTCATTGCTGCCCCATTTTATTCTTTTTACCACTCCTTTTTCTTCTTTTTGGACATCCCTAGTGTGCCCTAGTTTACGCCCCTTTTTTTCCTCTTTTTGCCCTAGTTTTTGGCCCTTCTTCCATCTTGTTTTTGGCCTTTTCCTCCCCTTTTTGTTCGCTGTCCTGTTTTTTTGATTTTTATGACTGCCATCTTCCTTCTTCATTGCTGCCCCATTTTGATCATTTTTTATACTCCTTTGGCCTCATAGTTGGCTGCCCTATTCCTCCCTTTTCTTGTCTTTGACATTCTCTTTGTTTTTCTTCCTTCTTCCTATCATTTTCTTCTTATTTTCAGCCTTCTTTGCCTTACACTTTTGTTCTCATTCAAACTTATTCTTTTCTTTTTTTGCAAAGTTCAAGAAAAGTTTTGAGAAAAGTTTCAAGTAAAAGTAAATCACTCTCCTTTTTTACGCAAGTTTTAATAATTGTAGAGTTACTTTGCTTTCATTGGAAAAGTCCTTTCAAGGATTAAAATCCTTAAGGAATATTGCAATAAAGTTTAATAAAGATCTTGTGCTTGAGTGGGGTTTTTATGTCCCCACTCTCATCCTCCCCCATTTGGGGAGGATTGTGTTGTGTTTACTTGTTCATGCTTAAATTAGATTTGCTTATTAATCTTAGAATACTAATTGTCAATTCATCACTTTTTATTTAAGTTGATTACTCAGTTCTTTTAATTGTTTATCTTTCTAAGTAAATCAACTGTGCAAATCTCTTGAATCACACCATAAGGTGGATCAAGAGTTCTCTCTGTCGGAGAGTCCAATCAACTAATTTCATCTTGTACTTGTTTAATCAATTAATCCTCATAAGTAAGACTCTTGAACTTGCAGAAACACAAGTCAAGAGCACTCTCTATCGGAGAGCATCTTAAGTTTGCATAACTCCTACATTAGTTTCATCTAGATTAGCTAAGTCTCTTGAACCACTGTCACAAGACAAGGTCAAGAGCGCTCTCTGTTGGAGAGTTTTAATTAATTAACTTAATAAAATTCACAACTCACACCCCTTTAATTAATTAACCCCCTTCCCTCCTTGCAGGAGTATGCTCTTGCCGATCTTCGATCGGAATACGCAGAAACGACATTGGATCTCTAAACCCCACAAGAAAAACTTAACTAAAACTTTTCCCCATAACCAACGCACCGGCGTTGTTCGATAAATACTGAGGCATGTGGGAAAATTCCAAGTGTGGCCGCCGGGCTACCTAATCTGGGCACTTGTAGTTAAGTTATTGAACACTTACCTTTGACCCCAGACAGGTCCGTCATGTCTTCGAACGGAGCCACTGAAGGTATTACCAGTTAGGACATCCAGCCACCATAAGTGAAGATCACAAACAAAAAACTCTTAAAATCTACCAAGAGCACTTGCAAAACCTAATACTCACTAGCTTAATTTGTAGACTTTATTTCACGCGCTTATTTGACTCCATAAGGAACTAGTCCTTTGTTATATTTGATTATTTTTCTATCTTGATCAACTGTCTATGGTCCATTTCAATTGATTATATTTGAATGCTTAAGTTATAAGTCTGGAATATTTGCTTATATGTGTGATCTCTTGCTAGCAACATGGATTACTTTAATTAATCATCATCCCCTTAATATTAATCATTCTAAATCACAATAACTCCTAAACAACACCCATCCGCATCCAAAACATCCAAAACTTAACTTAAACATTGAGCCATAGAAAACTCTTTGTTAGGGACTACCCCCCTTGGCTTCGTTGGGAGTTAGCCTAAACGAAGGAGCTAGGAGTAAGTGACAATGCCTAGCTCCATGCTTGCTCCCACGGTCACACCTCTCCCACTTTCTCAAGTGAGGAGACAGATTTCGGAAGATTTCTGCTACTAGTGTGCAATCGACGGACAACATGTAGCTCATCATCATATTCAGGTTCACTTGATAGATTGTAACATGTCATCATAGATTGCATATGACACTGCACATGCGGATCTACAGGTTATGCAACTAGGAAAACCTTCAATACTACATCACGGATTAGTTGGAGTGCATTGTGAACCTCAAGGTTAGCATCCCAGAACCTAAAATTCTGCGCAAAGCAAATCGACGGCTCCTCCCAGGTAGTTATGCTTCTGTGTAGTTCTGCCGCTACATACCAGGATCTAGGCATCTCGTCTAAAGTATGAAAAAAATCATGGACCAACTCATCCTTGGGTCGTGATTCCCACAAGGCCTCACATTCCATCAAATTAATGGTGGGGTCATTCTTCCCATCATATCTCCTAGCGTGATAGACCTATGAATCATCGAAGTGCACCATCATCAATCGGAAACACTGTTCCCATTCATGGATTGACTGCTTGTGTCAGTCGCTCAACACCATGCTGGGGTGGCCTTCAATGCTTCTTCTTATTAATTCTTGCACATTGATCTAGGAACTAAGATTCAATCTCATCAAAGAATTATTAACAATTACTCATGAATTGGAAATTTTCAGGAACAAAATAAGTTTCC
>LPNX010643658.1:61189-102886 GCA_001517045.1 Pseudotsuga menziesii
TTCTAGCGTCAGTAAACTTTGTGGTTCAAAAAAAAATTCTTCAAATTATTTAAGGAACCCTGACAACTCTGGCAACCCCTCATATATTAGAAACTCGATAATCTCAGTCGCAACAAGAGATAGGGATTTCCTAACCAGTCCACACTTTATAAAAGGCACTTCATGCAGCTGATTTTGCCAATTTTCTAAAGAATCATCATAACCTGAGGATGCAGAGCTAGTGCTATGCCATCCAATTTTACCATTAGCAGTAGGGTGGATATAGTCTTTGAAGATATTGTAGGCATGATCCCAGTCTCTTCCCACTTCCCCCTGTATAGGTTTAATATATCAGCATACTTCATGAGGGTCTATGGGAGAAATGACTCTGATATCTTGGTCTTCAAATTTCATAACCCACTTCTTGAAATTGATAACTACCATGCTAGCATTGGCCCATCCAATCCACAGAAACATGGGATAGGATCCCCCATCGTCAACTACTTCAATAACATCAAAATTGGTATATGTCTTCATATCTTCGACATCGATGACCAGGTTGGAGACATGGCCAATGGGATGAACTTTAGCCTAATTTGTTAGTCACAATTGCACAGGGGACACCCCAATGTTGGTTTTCCCATCAGCTGCCAAGTCTTCTTGGTCAACATATTCACATCCGACCCGAGATCAAGAGTAATTGAATCGACTTCATAGTCCCCGATCTGGATGTTGATTCTCATCTCCTTGCCTGTCCTTCTCTTCTGGAGGGAATTTACTACGGAATCCTTCAACACCTTATTTTCATTGTATAACAACTGCTCAATCTCAACGAGAGCCTTGGGATCTATGGCTAGCGATAGAAATATCTCAAAAAACTGTTGTAAGGTACCATGTTGTTGCGATGATTCTTCCTCCACAGAAGGATCAAAAGCAGATGGCATTTCAACAACAAGTGACTTGCCCAGATTTCTCCCAATTGCGTGCTTGGCCTCAAAGAAGGTATCTTTCTCTATCACAATATCAAATGCTTCCTTTTTCTTCCCAAAAAACTGAACTTGTTGATGAGTTCCATCTTCTGTAGTCATTGCACCTGCATGAGTGATGACAACTACGTCGATAGCCTGGGATCTGGGTTCTGCTAGAATCATCGCAACCGTTGGTCCTTGATTCTGGTTCTAATATTGGTTTAAGGGTGGATTTTGAGTATGTAGCGGGATCTAACCCCGATTCTGCAATGGTTGCTATTTCTGTACTTGGTTTTGGTTTTGGAACTGATTCTACAACTAAGGGATGTTTCTGGCCTGCCACTTCGCAATCAACAGAGGGAAATTTTCAACATTATGCTTGCTTGTTGCATAGTATCTACATTGTGCATGAGGACACTCCCTCTAGTAGTGCCCAAATATTCCACAGGTGTAACATTGAATTATTTCTTGACCTCATCCTCCCCCTCGTCTAAAGCCTCCTCCTCGTCCCCCAAATCCTCCTTGCCGCTGGTATTATGGTTGAGCTGCTTGCTGATATTGTTCTTGGGAGAGATGCTATGGGGGATTCGGTTGCTGCTAAACATAGTGTGCTACTTGAACATACTGCGATTGAGGTAGAGCGATCAACAATTGATTGTACTGTGGTCACAGTGTAAACTGCGCTGTGCCACAAACTGTGACTGTAGTGCAAACTGCGACTGTGACTGCAATACATTAGTGGAGGTGGTGTATACTGCACCTGGGATTTTGGTTGCACCATCTATGGCTGAGTCTGTGACTGATGGATCATGCATGTATTCTCACCCTTCACAAAGTATGAATCATATGTTTTCTCTTGAAACAAGTCATAAGATCGGTAGTCTTTATCGTCGTACCCCACTTAGGGACAAAATCTGCAATACAAAATTTTGGCCTTTGTAACCATATTTTGCATGTAGCTACAGTTTTCGTGTCAATGCCCATATACCTGACATACACAACACCATGGCACACAAACGCAACCCAAGAGGTTCAATGCTTCTGAGAGAAAATAATTTCAGAAAGTCAGACAGGTGTCATTGGTGTGTCCATCCACATAACACTGTGTGCACCAGAGGTCATCATGTTCTTCCTTTTCCTTCTTGATATCTTGCAGCTGGAGTGTCAAATTTGCTACTTGCACCTTAATCTGTTTCATGCCAATTGCAGCCTCCCCAATAGGTGAAGCTTCTAACTTCATCTCAATCTCGAGAGCCTCGCTCTGTGTCACAATATTTTGTTGCATTAACGGTTGACTGATGTACGAGACCAGCTCAGCGATGAACCACTTCTTATGTTGAACATCACTCATTTTGAAGCTAACTCATTCCATCAATGTCTTAAACCATTGATCAAAATACCAAACAGTTTCATTTGGGAACTGCTTGATCTCTTTGAGTTCTATAATATATTGGGCCTCATATTTTGGTTTCTTAAATTCCTCGAATAGCCCTTCTCGGATCTCATTTAGTTTTTTTTACGTGCTTCCTTGAGGAACTTGCGTGAATCTCATGTACTAGTCAAGCGCACGACCGCAGAGGGTGGTCACCAACTCGATTTTCTTGATTTCATTGTCCACAATCTATTTGGCAGTCCAGACCACTTCACATAAGAAATGGTACTATTTCGGGTCATCAGTCCCATTTCCATGGAACATTGGTAGCTTCATCTTGTCACATGCCATTCTGGTTCTTCTTCCTCCAAATCATTGTTCTACTACTAGATTGTTGCTGGCATGTCAGACAAGTCGACATAGAATGCACTTTTCTACCTGTTGGTGGAGTAGTGCATAGAAGTGTGGACACGTTACTACTGGGGTTTAGGCTTACTGCTACCCTAGGCGTAGCCTGGTTCTGGTCATCCTCGTTGTCACTGTAGGCTCACTTCGTCCCATGTGGTTGTTCTTCACGGCATTGCATCTCAATCGCAGGATGACCCTCCCTTGTCCTTTGCCTCTTCTCTTGTTGAAACCTTGCTCCTCCCCTCGTACAACCACTTGTTTCTTCGGTGACCCTCACCATCTCATTAAAACTCATACCCATCTACCCCTTATCTTTCCATTTGACACCTACCTTTTGTCACAGTGTCGACTACCTTCTCCCACTAGAGTTCCACTACTCGAGGTGCATGTTTAGGATACCCTTTTCATAGACAAGCATATTAATAGATATTGTAGAGACAATAAGAACCTACCTCATGGTCGGTTGACAAACTCTCTTTCTACTTCATTGTATGAATTATTGGTATCGAATGCAAACTCAACGATTTATCCTTTCAGAATACTATCCATCCATACTTCGACAACTTGTGATGTTTTGTTGTCAGTTTCTTGCAATTCCTGGATGAGTTCAGGGGTCCAGGACATCGGCTCCCCTCCTTGATGGTTGGTCTTCTTATAAGTGAATCATGCTAGTGACTCATACAATATGATAGGAAATTCACAGAAGAACCATTCATGTACACCATCATGGATATATCTGGCTAGCCAATCATTTGTCGACAACTTCAAATTCTGATTCTCGACTTTAGTAAACTCTCGCAACTTTAGGTCGAACTAATATTCAATCTCAAGTTTATTTGGATTCCATCGCATATCCTCCCTTCAATTGCAACAATGTCCCAGCAACATAACCATTTGTTGGAAAAAACCCACCAACAAAGGCTCATCGATAGGGGATCCCACTCTGTTGACACCCAACCAACACAATCTCCCTAAGCATAGGCCCAGACAGGTTTGACCTTGTCTGGGAACACCCGTAGAGTGGATGAAGTCTCACTTGAGATGTTGAGGAAGAGATGTTGGAACCATGATTCCGGTAGTAAGAACGAAGGGTAGGGCACCAACAACTAAAAAACATCATCATTAGATACTTTTAGAGACAGTTAATCGAAATCGCAGAATTCATCATAGTTCTATCAAAATAACTAGGGGATCGTTAACGGGTCACATCATTCTCTTATCCATCGCAACAGTAATATTCATTCATATAATAGATTCAGTAAACATTCATCATTGACATCGTAGCACATAAAGAGAAATAAGAGGAAAGATCAATTTAGGGAAACATTTGTCATGTCATATTACTTTGGTGCAACAGATCCACATCATACAATACTTCTCCACAGCTGGAGACTGATCACAACCCAATATTAAAGAGTTGGTCAACACAAACAGAGCCAAAACTGCTCAAGAGAAAAAATGAAGTGACAAGATCACAAAACATATCACAAAAATAGACTAGTCGGTTTTCTCTTTCACCTCTATCATCCAACTCAATGATTCACTTGTAACTCTATATATAGGCTTGCACCTTTACATTCAAGGTCCACTTCTAACTAACTTCTAATAGACTAGTGACCTATATTCACAAAATGTGGTCAAATGGTACTAAATTGCATAAGAAATTCAAAAAACGGTTATTCTTCTACCTATCGCACATATTTAGTCCTTCATGGTATCGCGTGAGCTTCTGCAGCCTCCGAGGTGCTACACAACTCACTTACCCAACCCCTTTCAACACTCACATGACATTGCACAAGCTAAAGATAGCGTGATGGGAGGAAAACAAACCATTTTTGAATATTTTATGCATCATTTTGTATCAGCTGACCGTATTTTGTGGATATAGGTCATTAGTGGTTAAATTAGTTAGGAGCTAGTTAAAAGTGGACCTTGAGATTAAAGGTTCAATCCTATATATGTTAGAATTGTAGTTGTAAATATAGATAGAGAAGAGATGTGTATGAGGTGAGACTGAAGTGAGAAATTGAATTTTTTGTGACCTCTATGCGACTTGATTGATTGATCTTTCTCTCATTGTGGAGAAAGACAACTACTATTTTGGATCTATTGCGATCAAACTAATATGATACGATAGATATTGAGCTAAATCTCTATTGTCCTTGTTTGCTTTCATATGTTGCGATTTCTTTTTCTGTCTTTGTATACTACAATGGTTCTGTTTTATGGATGAATAATGTAATATTGTTACGATGAATAGATTAATGATGTAATCTATTATATCTGTGGTTATAATGATATATCTATTATGGATGTTGTGATATCAGATAAATGGATCTTCTAGATATGATAGTTATGTTGATTCGATGATGCCCCGATCCTCCTCCTTACTACCGGAAACTTGGTTCCAATAGCTCTCCCTTGACCTTCTCTGGTGAGACTTCATCCGCTTTGCGGGTGTTGCTGTGCAGGGTGAAACCTGTTTGGGCTGGTGCTTAGGGAGATCGCACTGGCTGGGTGTCGACATAGTGAGAACCCCTGTCAACGAGGCTTTGTTGGGGGTTTTTGGCCAACAAATGGTTCCATTTCTGAGACCTTGTTGTGATTGAAGAGGAGGATATGTTGTGGCATATGATGAAACCGGAGATCCAAGATTGGTTCGACCTAATACTGCAAGAGTTCGCTGAAGCTGAGAATCAGAATCCAAATTTGACAAAAGACGCATAGTTAGAGAGATACATTCATGACGATCCTCACGAATGGTTTCTCTGTGAGTTTCCAATCATACTGTATGAGTGGCTAGTGTGATTTACCTACAAGAAGTGCAACCTCTAGGGAGGAGAGTCGATGTCCTGGACCCCTGAGCTAATTCAAGAACTCCAAGAAACAGAAAACAATGCATCGTGGGATATCAAAGTTTGGTTGGATATTATTATGGAAGGATACATCACTGATTTTTTGGTTGATAGCAATAAATCCTACAATGAAGAAAAATGTGAATTCTTCAATGGACCATGAGGTAGGTTCTTGTTGTCTCTAGAATTGTCAATCAAGATGCTTGTTTGTGAAAAGGGTATTCTAAAGATGCACCTCGAGTAGTAAAACTCTGTTGTATTGAGGCTGTGAACACTGAGATAGAAGGGGGATGATGAATGGAAATATAAATGGTAGATGGGTGTAAGCTTTTATGAGACTATGAGGGCAGCTGAGGAAGAGAGTGGTTGTACAAGGGTAGGACTAAGGTTTCGAGTAGAGAAGAGGTAGAGGACAGGGGAAGGTCCTTCTACGATCGAAATGCAAGACCACAAAGGACAACCACATGAGACAAAGAGGCCCTATAGTGACGAAGAGGACAAGAAGACTCAGCCTATGCCTAGAGTAGTAGCAAGATGAAAACTCAATAGCAATGTGTCCACACCACCACGCACTACTCTACCATCAATAAAATATATGCAATCTACATCTACGTTTCCAACATTCCAAGTGACATCTAGTAGTAAAGCATCATATACACAAATGAGGTCTAGGATGGAAGGAGACGATATGAAGCTACCTATGTTCCATGGAAATGGCACTGATGACCCAGAATTGGTTCTTATGTGAGGCAGTCTTGAATTCTAGAAAGACTACCAATGAGGATGTAAAGAAAGGCCAATTAGCGACCACCCTTCGGGGTGGTACGCTCAATTAGTACATGAGATTCATAATTTGGATTAGATTTGGAAGGGACTGCTTGAAGAATTCAAGAAACCAAAATCCAAAGCACAGTACATTACGGAGCTGAAGGAAATCAAACAATTCCCTAGTGAGATGGTTTGGGACTTTGATCAAAGGTTTAATATGGTGATGGCATGGGTCAACTTTGATATGAGTGACATTTAACATAAAGAATGGTTCAGTGTGGCATTGGCCCCTCATATCTGACACCCATTAATGCAACAAAAGATCACGACAAAGAGCGAGGCTCTGGAAATTTCGATGAAGCTAGAAGCTTCACCTATCAGAGAAGCTGTTGTGGGAATCAACCAAATCTAGGTGCATGAACTTAAAAATTCAACTGCAGGATATCAAGAAGGTGAAATATGAACATGAATACTTGTGGTGCACTCGGTATCTTGTGTATGGACACACGAAAGATACATGTCCCTCTTTTTGGAATTATCTACTCTCAGGGGCACCGAACCCATTGAGTTGTCGTATTGTTTTGTGGTGTCACATATGTCAAGTGTATGGGCACTGACATGAACATTGTACCTACATGCAAAAAATGGTTATGAATCCAGCAAGCTTATATTGCACCTTCTTTCACTCAGTTGGGCAAGAGGATAAGGACTGTGGAGCTTATGATCTGCTTCAAGAGCAGACATACTATGTGTATTTTGTGAAAGGTGAAGACCCTCGCATGATGCAACAGCCGTAGAAATAGGTGATACACCCACCACCTCAAGTCTAGTATACATTGCCACCGCAGATGTAGTTTATTTCATCGCAACCACAAACAGAGGCTGGACTACAGCCACAGTTTGTGCTGAGACCGCAATACACCCAGACCCTAATGGATCCACCATAGCCGCAGTATGTCCAAGTAGTGCACTATGCTTAGAAGTAGTTGAATCCCCTGTAGCAACAAATGGTGCAACCCCAGTATCAGTAGCAAGTAGCTCAACCACAATATCAGCAGCAAGGAGGATCCTGCGAAGGATTCAGATTCAAGGGAAGAGGAGGTTTCGTCCATGGAGGAGGATGAGGTCGTGCATTAATCCAGTGCTAAAAGTATGGGACATTTGGAAAATATCAGATGGATTTTCCCCATTTGTAATGTGTATACTGCATGTTGAATGATCATACTGTTGAAAATTTACCTCAACTAGTTGTGAGATTCCAATTCGATGATGTTCCTTTATTAAAGAATCAGAATCAGTTCCAAGACTAGAATCAAATACACAAATAGCAGCAAATATAGAATCAAGTTCACACCCAAATTCTAGTACAAAATGAGAATATCAATCAACCTACGAATCCATCAACAAACCAGAATCCACCTCTAATAAGCCTCCGCCGTAGAACCTAAATCAAGGGTCGACAGTTGCGACCATTCTAGCATAACCACAAATAGAGGATGTTGATGTTGTGATTGTTACTCAAGGAGGTGTGACGACTAGAGAATATGGAACACAACCACAAGTGCGATTAGCTGGCAAGAAGAAAGCACAGTTTGATATCGCAACTGAGAGAGAGACCTTTTTTGAAGCTCACGAGGCGTTCGAAAGAAATCCTTGTAAGACACCTATTTTTGACATGCCTTCTGCTTGTGATTCTTCACTAGAAGTGAGACCATTGTGAGAGTATGGTACCTTACAATAGTTATTTGAGAGTTGTTTATCCCTAATAAAGGATCCTCATGCTCTAGTTGAGATTGAGAAGTTTCTATGCCATCTGGATACAAAGTTATGGAACTCCACGGTAAATTCCTTACAAAAGAAAAAGATGGGCAAGGAAATGCGGATGAACATCCATCTTGGGGACTATGAAGTTGATTCAATTATTCTGGATCTTGGGTTAGATGTGAATAGCCTAATGAAATAGACATGGCAGAAGATGGGGGAGCCGAAACTTGGTTGGTCCCTAGTGTAGCTGAGATTGGCTAATTAGGCCAAATTTCAACTAATCTACCGTGTGTCAAATTTGGTTGTAGATGTCGAAGGTATGAGGAATCGTGCTGATTTTGATGTAAAAAAATTTGTTGATTGAGGGGACTCTTATACCGTACTACTAGAAATTGGATGGGCCAATGACAGCATGGCCGTGATAAATTTTAAGAAGGGGTTGATGACATTTGAGAACGAGTATATCTGAGTCATCGCCCCTATGGATCCTAATGAAGGAAGGCGATATATTGAACCTGTCAAAGATGAAGTTGTTAGAGGATGGGATAACATTTACAATATCTCTGAGGATTACATCCATCCTACCACTGATAGAGAACTGGGTTGGCGCATTGCTAGCTCTGCGTCCTCTAATTCTGATGATGCACTGGAAAATTGGAAAACCGGGATGCGTGAAGTATCACTCAGAAAATGTGGGTTGATCATCCAGTTGCTATGCCATGTCACGATTGAAATCATTGAGTTGCCGATATACGAAGGACTATAAGAACTATCTAGGTTCCTTGAGGATTTTGAAGTGAAGGTATCTAGGCCTCAGCACTTGTTGGAATTAGGAGATGCATTGAAGACCACTCTAGCACGCTGGTGGGAAGTTCATAAGGAGACCATTCATGAATGGGAACATTGTTGATGATTGATGACCATGTGATTCAGATATGTGGAGGTATATCACACTGAGAGATATCATGGAAGAATAAACATTGTAGTCATCTGAGGGAATGCCAGAAGCTCTAGGAATTGCAACCGAAGGATGAGTGGGTCTATGCTTTTATTCACACATTGGATGAAATGCCAAGGTCTTGGTACATATCAGCAAAGTTTCACAGAGAAATCACCACTTGGGAGGATATGACTATTTTATTTGCACATACATTTGGATTTTTAGATGCTAATGCAGAGGTTAGCAATGCACTACAGATCATTCGGGATGTAGTCTTGAATGTTGTCCCAGTCACATGTTTTGTGGACCCACATGCGCATTGCCACATGTAATCGATGATGGAATGATACAACTTCCTTGGCGAGCCAAAAGATGATGATGAATTGCACAATATTAATATTCTAGAGACTAAAGGAAGTCAGGATGTCACAACACTAGATGTGCTGACGGATCCCATGACTCAAGCACTGAAGATTAAGAAAGCTAACATTGGGACGGAGCAATAAACGAAATTTTCCAATATTGGGGACTACTAGGATGAGGAGACAATGGAAAAGATCACATATCTATTGCATGAGTTTCAAGACCCATTCCCAACAAAATTGTCAGAAATTAACGGGATATTGGGTGACCTAGGGGAAATTAAAATCCCGTTAATACTAGATGAAAAACTAGTGCGACAGAGGCCATACCATTTGAATCCACAATATAAAGAACAAGTCAAGGTTGAACTTGATCAAATGCTAGATGCAAAGATTATTGAGCCTGTTGAAGAATCAGAATGGATATGTCCTATGGTGGTTCAAGACAAGAAGACTGGGGAAGTTTAAATTTGTGTCAATCTAAGGAAGCTGAATGATGCTTGCATGTGTGATCCCTTTCCAACATCATTCATGGATGAGGTTCTTGAGGGAGTAGTTGGTTAAGAAATGTATTCTTTCATAGATCAATTTTTTGGGTATCAACATATCAGAATTGTAAAGGAAGACTGCCACAAAACCACATTTGTCACTAAATGGGGTATTCTCACGAGTTGTCGTCGCTGCATTTAAAGATTTTATTCAGAAATTTATGCAAGTATATATGGATCACTGGAAAGTCTATGGATTGATCAAGGATCACTTGGAAAACCTTCACTTGATGTTTGAGAGGTGTTGACAGCATCAGATCGGATTGAATTCAAAGAAGTGCATCTTTTGTGAACCATTCGGGATACTGTTGGGTCATATAGTTTGTAATCACAGGATTTTGGTTGATTTAGCAAAGATTGTGCTCATTCTGAGCCTGCTGCCACCTAGAAATATGAATATGCTTAGCATGAAACTAGGACACAATGGGTACTATCTGAAGTTGATCCACAGTTATGCTACGATTACTTCCCCCATGGAGAAACAGTTGAAGAAGGATGACACATTCATACAGAGCCAAGAGTGTTAAAATAGATTCGACACATTGAAGGCCAAGATGGATTCAACACCCATACTTATGTTCCCCAATTGGAATAAGGATTTTCATGTCCATGTTGATGCCTCATCTATTTCGCGGGGAGTTGTACTCGCGAAACCAGGAGAAGGAGATCTAGATCACCCAATTTCCTTTGCTAGCAGGAAGCTATCCTTTGCTAAGAAGAATTATATGATTACAAAAAGAGAGGGGTTGGCGATGGTATATGCACTATAGAAGTTCAAGCATTATCTCTTGGGTAGTCACTTCAAAATTTTCACTAAGCATTCGACTTTGAAATATCTGGTTAATAATCTTGTGTTGGGGGGGGAGATCTATGATGGCTACTTATCTTTCAGGATTTTGATTTCAAAATAATAGTGAATCCAATATGCCTAAATGCTAGTCCTGATCACCTATCCTGCATTGAAATAGGTGAAGATCCCACCAATATTAATGATGGATTGTCAGAGGTGCAGCTATTTCGAGTTGATATCATAGATGACCATTATGCACCGAAAATTCAGTTTTTGGCAACCGAAGTTGTGTAGGAGGAGATGAATACCAGTTAAAAGAAGCATTTGGTAGTAACTTCCTAAAGCACTATGCAATGAAGAGAGAGAGAGAGAGAGAGAGAGAGAGAGAGAGAGAGAGAGAGAGAGAGAGAGAGAGAAGNATGATAAAAGGTAGTAGATTCAGTAGTTAATAGCCAATTAGTCATGGAAAGTGATTGCAAAATATTGGGCATCACTAGGTGGTTATGCTAGGAGGATAGGGCCGCGGTGTGAAAAAAGGGATGGGGTTGCGCGACCAGAGGTCACCACAGATAGAAAAAGTGGTTGGTATAGGAGACTCTGTGAGAGTGACCAAATGTCACATCACTACTCAATAACTATTGTCCAAGATGGAAATGAAGGCACGATTGACATCACAGTTAATGATAGCAGATCTGAATGGAAAGGTGGAAGAATCAATGACGTATTTAGCACACACATGAATGATTCAGTGAGTCATGATGGAATCTAAGACAATGTTCAGATTATACGTTGTGAACTGGTATCCTCTGAGCAATGTGGCAGAAGAGTTGGGTTGAGTCGTTGAATAAATCTCTCCTGTGTAAGGTAGCGGCGATCGATGACGCAATGCAGGCCTCCCTTGATATGGGCCAACCTGTAAGTGAGCATGTTGTCTTAGTAGAAATGGATGACCACGTAGTGAGTAGGAAATTTAGTTTGGTTGAGAGAAGTCTCTGGCAAAGTCATCCTTAGCTATATTTCTGCCAGTGGGTCTAAGATGTTGACTATGACACCCATGAGGAATCTGGATGGGATTAGAGTTTCTGCGCCATTATATTAAGTCTGCAGGAACAAGGAACCGAGTCTACTTCAAGCAGTGTGGGATGGGCCCAAAAGGACCAAGCAGCCAGAACTGGGATGAG
The DNA here is from genome assembly GCA_001517045.1 of Pseudotsuga menziesii. NCBI lineage: Eukaryota > Viridiplantae > Streptophyta > Pinopsida > Pinales > Pinaceae > Pseudotsuga > Pseudotsuga menziesii. The sequence continues at coordinate 73,125 of LPNX010643658.1, forward strand.
CCTGAATACAAGAAAGGACCAAGTGGATAGATGTGGGGCTGTAAATTTGGATGCTAGACACTCCTTGAAGGGTGACTACAAATGGAAAATGATGTAGTATTCACAGAAGCTAGAGAACGATGGCACTGCCAGTTACATAAGTCTAGAATTTTGCTTAAATCCATTTCATTTGATGTTGAAGGAAGCAGTTTTGAGTCAAAATCTGTAGAAACAACTGCACACTGGTACATATGCGATGGTTTCCTCTCTTCAGGATCATGGAAGACACCATGGCCAATCGACGTGGCTTAAGGACAAGACACAAGACTGTATTGGGGGCCTATTGGCATGGGTTTTGGGGTAAGTGAGTTACACAACACCGTAGAGGCTGTGCATGTTCACGCGACATTGCACAAGACAAAGATAGCGCAATGGGTGGAAAACAAACCGTTTTTGAATATTTTATGCATCTTTTGTATCGGTTGACCACATTTTGTCGATATAGGTCATTAGTGGTTAAATCAATTAGGAGTTAGTTAGAAGTGGACCTTGAATGTAAAGGCATAAGCCTATATATATATTAGAATTGTAATTGTAAATATAGATATAGAAGAGATGTGTATGATATGAGACTGAAGTGAGAAATTAAATATTTTGTGATGTGTATGTGAATTTGTGGATTGATCTTTCTCTCGCTATGGATAAAGAAAGCTGTTGTTTTGGATCTGTTGCGGTGAAATTAATATGATAGTACGGATATTGAGCTGAATCTCTATTGTCCTTTTTCCCTTTCATATGTTGCGATGTATTTTTATGTCTTTATATACTATGATGGTTCTGTTTTATGGATGAAGAATGTAATACTGCTGCAATGAATAGATGAATGATGAAATCTATTAGATCTATGATTGTAATGATATATTTGTGATAAGTGTTGCGATATCTGATAAATGGCTCTACTAGATCTGATAGTTATTATAAATTTTTGATGTCCCAACCCTCCTCCTTACTGCCAGAAACTTGGTTTCAACAGCTCTCCCTTGAACATCTCGGGTGAGAATTCATCCTCTCTGTAGGTGTTGCCAAGCAGGGTGAAACCTGCCTAGGCCAATGCTCAGGGAGATCGTGCTGGTTGGGTGTCGATAGAGTGAGAATCCTTATTGATGAGGCTTTGTTTGTGTGTTTTTGCCAACATCATCCTAGTATCCCCCAACACTTGCAAATTTTTTATTCTCCTTCGTCCTAATGTTAACTTTTCTAATATTCAGCGGCTTATTCATAGGATCAGTGAATATATCTGGTGCTATGAAATCCCTACTCCCTTCTGTCTCTAGAATATTGATATTTCATACCTCATCATCATCTTTATGTTCAACAGATACATTATAACATTCTATCATCGATTGGATGTGGCAATGTGCATGTGGTTCCATGGGATATGCGACTGGCACAACTTTTGATACCACATCCCAGATGTTCTGAAGTGCATTGTTGACCTCAGGATTAGCATTTGCAAATCTAACTGTATGCGCAAAACAAACCGTCAGCTCTTCCCAAATGGTTATTTCTCTGCACAACTCTACTGATATATACTGTGAGCTTGGATTTTCATCCAAGGTGTGAACAAAGGCATGGACCCATTCATCACTTGGTTGTGATTCCCATAGTGTTTGGAATTCCATAAAATGGCTTCTAGGGTCATTATTCCCATCATACTTCCCAGTGTGATACACTTTTGTGTCACCAAAGTGAATTATCATCAACCGTCGACATTGCACCCATCTAGTAATTGTATTTTTATGAGCTTCCCACCAGCATAAAGGAGTATCCTTCAGTGCTTCCTCCAGCACCAACAATCGTTGCGGTTCTGATACCTTTTCTTCAAACTCCATTAAGAACGTGGAAAGCTCAGGTATCCCTTCATAAACTTGTAATTTGACAATCTCAGTCATGACATGGCACAACAACTGCATGATCACTCCACAGTTCTTGAATGACACCTCGTGCATGCATTTTTTGCATTTTTCTAACCCAACTTCAGAATCCGAGGACACAGATGTAGCACTGTGCAAACTGAGTTCTCTATCAGTAGTGGGGTATATGTAATCTTCAGAAATTTTTGAAGTGTGATCCCATCCCCTCACAACTTCATCCTTCACTGGTTCAATATATCGTCGTCCTTCATTTGGATCCATAGGAGTGATGAATTTGATATATTGGTTCTCAAATGTCATCATCCACTTTTTGAAGTTAATGACTTCCATACTATGATTGGCCCATCCAATCCCCAACAACACAGGATAGGAACCTCCACCCTCAACAAATTCAATCACATCAAAGTCGGCATAAGTCTTCATACCTTCAACATCCACGACCAGGTTTGGTACACGTCCGATTGGTTGCACTTTAGCTTGATTATCCAATCACAGCTACACAGGGGACCAACCCAATGTCATCCTCCCCATTTTCTTCCAGGTTTTCTTTTTCAGAATATTCACATCTGATCCTAGATCCAGAATGAATGAATCTACTTCATAGTCCCCGATCTAAATTTTCATGTGCATATATTTTCTCGTATTTTTCTTATGTAAAGAGTTCACTATGGAATCCCTCCGCTTGTTCCCCGGGCGTTGTAACAAATTTTCAATCTTGGCTAGAGCGTCAAGATCTCTTTCCAGTGATAAACAACTCTCAAATAAGTGCTGCAAGGTTCCATGCTACCGCAATGGTGCTGCCTCTAGTGAAAAATCAAAAGTAGAGGGCATTTCATAGACAAGTGACCTACCAATATTTCTTCCGATCACATCCTCAACTCCAAAAAGTTTCTCCTTTTCAGTTGCAATATCAAACAGTTCCTTCTTTTGTCTATCCAATTGAATCTTTGGGCAGGGCCCATCCTACCCAGTCCTCTCACCTCCATGGGTGATGATGGAAATGTCAACCTCCTCTATTCTGGGCTCCACTGAGATCATTGCAATTGTCATCCCTTGATTCTAATTCATCGATGGATTCTGAGTTAGCAGCGAATTCTGGTTCAACGAAAAATTCATGGGTTGATTCAAAGTCTGATTCTGAAGTGAAAATTGATTCTGGGCTTGGCTCTACAATTGGTTCTAGTTTTGTAGTTGATTTTGGTTTTGCAACTGATTCTAATTTTGTAGCTCAGGAACATTCCTGGCTTACCATATTGCAATTAGCTGAGGGAAGTTCTTGATAGTATGATGAATTGTAGTACATTATGTACATGAACATTGAAAGTGTGGGAAATATCTTTGGTAATTTCCAAATACCTAACAATTGTAACACTGGACAGATCCATGGTCGCGTCCTCCTCCTCTTCCTTGAAATCCTCTGCAAAATCCTCCTTACTACTGCTACTATGGCTGATCCATTTGTTGTGGCAAGGAATATAGATACTGCTGAACATAATGCATGATTTGAACATACTGCGAATGTGGCTGAGGCATCTCCATTTGATTGTACTGTGGCTGAAGTAGCGGTTCCTCTGCATTCTTCTCTTCAGGAAGCGACTATGTTAGTGGGCTGCGCCATTCCTACGACCAAATATTGATAATTGCATTCCTATTTGAAGGATCCCAATAGCTTCATGTCCCTTGTGAATTCTAGGTTTCATTGGAGACAGTGTTCAGAAGCCCTAGCAGTGCTTCTATATAGATTTATGATCGATGTAGCATATTTGTACCATAGAGACTCTGACTCTCCGTTAGAGAGACCCTACAGCTATGTACCATTCCAGATCCAGTAGGCCATTAGTCGTGAAGATATAGCATTCCATGAGAATTCCATGGGTCCAATGTAACAGTCCTTCAGATCAGTATTGTATTTAGCCTCTCATTGAGGCAACCACTATTGTAACAATAGTTGTACATGATCGACTCTTGCATTATAGAGCTTAGATCACATTATTATTTTGACATCGTTATGAGCATGGGGATGCCCTCCTCATCCATATACATGTCACACATTATTTTTATCTCACCCATTGATGGGAACCATATTAATACAAACAAAGCCACCATGCCCCAGCCCTATAATCACCACCTCTCCCTAGAAAATCCTATGATGTTCATCGACCATACGATGAGATCCTGCCCTCACATATCATGGGGAAATATGTTAACCCAAAAAATTCCTCAGTGAACTCTACATGACCTACACCACCCAAAGACACCCATGCACGACCCTCATTTGACCCCCATGCCCTCAAAAAAGGCTTAAAAATAGGAAAAAGGGCTTAAAAACCCCTAAAAAGAGCCAAAATAGCTCTCATAGGGGCTAAAACCTCCAAAAGGGGGCTAAAACCTCTCAAAGGAGTTTAAAAGCCCCAAAGGAGTGAAGGATTGGGTGAAAGGGGATAAAGGCCCAAGAAAGGGGCTAAATCCCCAACCAGGGGCTTAAAACCATAAAAATATCAAGAAAAAGTATAAATAGAGGAGTGGAGGTCACTCTCAAATCACTTCTCATCTCCCTATTGTTGATGTATTTGTAACTTCGAAATGTATTCATCTATGTATCTTATGTATTGTAACCCGATGTTTATTCCAAGGTGTATCTATAATGTAATTGAGTCATATTGTCATGCTCCAATGTTCTGATTGGGAGGATCAATTATGTAAACAAGTCATGTCAAATCATAGTGGGTAACCCTCCAATTTTCTAAGGGTTAAAGTTCCCTTAGTTTCGGGGCACTAGGGTTATTAGACTCTCCTATTAGAGGTCGGCCCTGGTAGGGTTTTAGTCAGGTCAGGATTAGTATAAATAGAGAACTGGAGTCTCTATTTATCACACAATTCATCCACACTCAAGTGTAGTGCATAGTTGAGGAAGGAGAAGACACTGGGGCTAGACAAGAAGAAGATTACTGCTATTGGGAGATCACTTACTATTTTGGGGCTTTAACTTTTTTGGTGTTGATTCTATTTCTGAGGAAGTTGTAGGGTTTTCTCCTTTATGGTTTCCCCGAGGAAAAACACTATGTTCATTGTCTCTTGTGCTTGATTGTTGTACTTGTTATTCTCTCAGTTAAAGATCCTAATAATCCTAGCCTAATGTTGAAAAACCGACATGGTATCAGAGCTAACCTGAGAAGAAGACAATGTGCAGCTACGGGAGCTAGGGATCCCTAGTTGGTGGATCTTCCTCCACATATTTTCAGCAAAAGTAAGGTGGAATAACTCTCCTCCTTAGGGCGCATCTTTCTATCGAATTAGAATTCAATTCTGAGGTTTTTCAGTTTTGGAACTGTCACTACTACTGGAAATTAGGACTTTTCACAGAAGAGGAATTTTTCAATGAGCCCAGGATTGGATTGATCTCCTCCCCAAAATCGAAGTTAGGGACAAATTTTAAAGCATTTGGGTGAACAGAACTCTAGAAAAACAAAACCCTAATCTGCTCATGAACCAGCTCTGCAAGATTTCAGCTCAAGTTTTGGATCCGACATCTTGAACTTGGTAAGATCTAAAATCTTTTCTATTTCCATTTGAGGTTCTCAGTTTAAGATGTCTAATCATACCACAATTGATAAAAAGCTTGAGGGAGCTGATAACTTCTGAGACTGGAAGTATAGGATCTCCCTGGTCCTGGAAGAGAATGAATTAGACTCCTACATCCATGAGGAGGTTCCAGTTCTAGAGGAGGATGAGGCAAAGGCCTTACATAAGAAGAAGATGGTTATGGAAAAGAGGATCATTGCTGATTCTATCAAGGATCACCTTATCCCACAGGTGTCCTTTCTTAAGACACCTAAAGCTGTGTTTGATGCCCTAACCAAGTTGTTTGAAGGGAAGAATAGAAACCAAAATATGAATATAAGGAATCAACTAAAGAATGTGAAGATTCAGAATGCAGAGACTATCCAGTCCTACTTCACAAGGGTTTCTCAGATCAAGGAACAATTAGAAGCTCTTGACGAAGAAGTGGAAAATGCAGAGATTGTGATGATTACTTTGAATGGCCTTTCTAGGTCATGGGATTCTTTCATCCAAGGAATATGTGCTAGAAAGAAGTTAGTCAAGTTCAGTAGACTATGGGAAGAATGCTCTCAAGAAGAAGCTCAGATAGCAGCTCGAGAAGATAAGATGGGAAGTGAAGATCGAGCCCTCACAATTCACTCCAAGAAGGGAAGAAGAAATCCTAATTACTCCAAAGGTAAGAACTCTCATTCTAATAATAGAACCTATCTAGATTGATATGTTATACATGTGATGAAAAAGGACAATTTGAAAAAGACTGTCCTAAGAGCAAGAATCGCTCTCAAAAGAAGAAGGGGAACAAAAGAAGACATCATGCTCATGCTGCAGAGGATGATGAACCATCCAGGAAGAGATCTAGATATGAAAGTGAAGATTCTTCAAGCGAGGATGAATATGTTTATATTTTTGTTCTCATAGGTAACATTACTCATGGTAGTGATGATTGGCTGATAGACAGTGGGGCTTCCAAACATATGTCTGGATTCAAGAAATCCATTGTAAGACTATCAGAACATGAATCACCTCACAAGGTGAAGCTAGGAGACGACTGCCAATATCCAATAAAAGGTAGTGGGGAATCTTCATATAAAATTGACTCTTGTAAGTCTCTAATAATTAAGGAAGTATTGTTTGTACCAGGACTCAAGAAGAACCTTCTCTCCATATCATCATTGGATGCAAAAGGAATGTGGGTTACATTCAGATATGGTTAAGTCATTATGTGGCCTAGAGGGAAGACTATTGATGATGCGGTAGTAATTGGAGAACAAGAAGGATGATTGTACAAATTTAAGGGACATCCAAAACAAGCAATGGTTCATGATACAGTAGAGCCAAGTGAATGTTAGTATAGAAAGCTTGCACATGTGCATTACAGAGCACTACCTATTGCAAGAAAAGTTGTTGAAGGTCTTCCAGAAATCCAAGCAAAACATGATGGGGTCTACAAAGGATGTGCAAAGGGAAGGAACATAAAGAAGACATTTCCAAGTAGTGAAAGCAAAGCAAAAGGAATCTTGGAAATCATCCACTCTGATGTATGTGGTCCTATGTCATCAAGCTCACTAAGCGGGTATGCATATTATGTTTCTTTTATTGATGATTTTTCTAGGAAGAAATGGGTTTACTTCATGAAGAACAAAGATGAAGTATTTAGCAAATTCAAGGAATTCAAAGCCTTGATCAAGAACCATACTGAAAAGAACATCAGACTTTTCGATCAAACAATGGCGGAGAATTCACTTCAAATGAATTCAAGAGGCTATGCAAAGACTCAGGGATTAAGGGGGAGTTGGCCACTCCTTATAATCCACAATAGAATGGGGTTGCAGAAAGGAAGAATAGAACTATCATGGAAGTTGCAAAAGCAATGCTTCATGATCAATACCTTCCTATGCATATTTGGGCGGAAGCTTCCAAAACATCGGTGTATGTACAGAACCACACTCCAGATAGAGTACTCGAGAACAAGACTCCTGAAGAAGTCTTCTCTGGAAAGACACCAAAAGTAAGCCATCTCAGAATATTCGGCTGTCCTATGTACATACACATCCCAAAGGAGAAAAGGACAAAATTAGATCCTTCAGGAAAGAAGGGTATATTCGTGGGATACTCTGAAAGCTCAAAGGATTACAGAATCTATTTCCTAGGATACAAGAAGATTGACATCAGCAGGGATGTGGCATTTGATGAAGACACAGCTTACAACAAATACAGAAAGATACATGTTGAAGATCCTGAAGAAGCAGAAGCAGAAGCACCCAAAGTTCATGATACAACCATGAATGAAGAAGCTCAAGAATAAGATCGAGAATTTGAAGAACCACAAATACCTGTAAATCCAAATCTAGAGAAGAATCCTCATAAGAGGAAACCTGCTTGGGTACGAGAACTTATCCAAGGTGGGGAAAAATATGGGGCTCCAGAAGAGAATCATAGAGAAAGAAAGAGGACCAAATCCTGCTCTAGGTATGTAGCTTTACTATGTAATTTCATTGATAAAGAACCTTCTAGTTATGAAGAAACGACAGAATGGAAAGAATGGAAGGATGCTATGATCGAAGAATACTAATCGATCATGAAGAATGATGTTTGGGATGTTGTCCCAAGACCAGAAGGGAATTCATTTCTAACTTCCAAATGGATCTACAAGATCAAGCATGCTGCAGATGGTAGCATTGAAAAGTATAAAGCAAGATTTGTGGATCGGGGCTTCTCTCAGAAAGAAGGAATAGACTATGAAGAAACGTTTGCACCTGTAGCTAGATACACTTCCATTAGATTAGTACCTGCTCTGGCTGCAGTGATGAAATGGAATATACACCAGATGGATGTCAAGAATCCTTTCTTGAATGGTGTAGTGGAAGAGGAAGTGTATGTAGAAAAACCACTTGGTTTTGAGACACATGACAAAGAGTCTCATGTATGCAGATTGAAGAAAGTGCTATACGGTTTGAAACATGCACCCTTGACCTGGTACAGTAGAATTGACAGCTTTCTATCCAGTTTGGGATTTACCAAGAGTAAAGCAGATTCCAACCTTTACTACAAGGTTAAATATGGCAACCCAGTAATGCTTCTACTATATGTAGATGATCTATTTGTGATAGGTACATATGGGTTGATTGTTGATATGAATAGAAAGCTTGCTGCTAAGTTCGAGATGAAGGATTTGGGTATGATGCATTACTTTCTAGGTATGGAAGTGTGGCAGAGTACGGATGGAATATTCCTTGGACAAGGGAAGTATGTAGTAGAGATCCTGAAAAGGTTTTGGATGATGGACTGCAATACTATGGCCACACCTATGGTATCAAACTTGAAGCTATTGAGTGATGCTTCATCAGAGATGGTTGATGCTACAATGTATCATTAGATGATTGGGTCATTAATGTACCTGACGAACATGAGACTAGACATTTGATTTGTTGTGAACACCTTGAGCCATTTATTGACAGATCTGAGAAATGTTCACTTGATTGCTGCAAAGCATATTCTGAGTTACCTGAAGGGTAGAGTTGATTATGGGCTCAAGTATGATGTGAATTAAAAGATTAACGTGGAGGGTTATGTTGATTTAGATTGGGCAGGAAGTGCTATCGATAGGAAGAGAAATTTAGGATATTGCTTCAGTATGGGATCAGGTGTGGTCTCTTGGTTTAGCAGGAAACAATCCTGTGTGGCACTGAGTACAACTGAAGCAGAGTATGTCGTAGCTTGTTCATCTAGTTGTGAGGCAGTATGGCTGCGGAAGCTACTGTCTGATTTATTTGATCTCCAGTTGGATGCTACTTGTATACATTGTGACAACCAGAGTTGCGTAAAGTTGTCAGAGAATCCAGTGTTCCATGAAAAGTTGAATCATATCGAGATTAAGTACCACTATATCAGGGATATGGTGCAGAAGGGAGTAGTGAAGCTCCATTATGTTGTGACAGAAGAACATATAGCTGATGTATTGATGAAGCCATTGGCTAGAGTGAAGTTTGAGTACTTTAGGTAGAAGCTTGGTGTTCTCTAGATTGAGGTTTCCTCCAAGGGAAAGTGATGAGTCCAATATTTATTCTGACATGGTGAGAGGATTGGTTCATTCCATGGTTAGATGTAAGGATTGAGCCATTCTATCATGGTGAGAGGATTGGTTCCTTCCATGACAGATATGAGTGCTGAGATCCATAGCTATTCCGACGAGCAGGTCAGATGTAAGGGCTGAGCCATTCTATCATTGTGAGAGGATTGGTTCCTTCCATGATAGATATGAGTGCTAATCCATTCTGATATGACTATAGGATTGGTTCCTACATGATTATATATAAGGGATATTTCCATTCTTGGAATGGAGATTCCTAGTGAGGTACCAGGAAAATTCAGTTTATGACTAAGGGCTGTTCTGATATGACCGTGAGATTTGTTCTCACATGATCAGATATGAGTGCATGGCCATTCTAATGTGACAGAGGGATGTGTTCCCACTTGAACAGATGTAAGGGATGAATCCATTCTATCATGGCTAAAGGATTAGGTTCCTCCCATGTCAGATATGAGTGCTAAGCCATTTTGACTTAGTGTCAAATATAAGGGCTACTGCCATTCTTTGAATGGAGCTACCTAGTGAGGTACTAGGAATCTTTAGTATAGGACTGAGAGCCATTCTGATGTGACTAAGGGATGTGTTCCCACATGATCAGATGTAAGTGCAGTGGCCTTTCCATAGATGATAGTAGTTTGGGTTCGTATCATGCTGGTGGTTGTAAGTGCTGAACCTTTTCATAGATGATAGTAGTTTGGGTTCCTATCATGCTGGTGACTATAAGTGCTGTGCCTTTTCATAGATGGTAATAGTTTGATTTCCTACCATGCTGGTGATTGTAAGTGTTGAGCCTTTCCATAGATGGTAGTAGTTAGAGTTCCTACCATGATGGTGGATGTGAGTGCTGTGCCTTTCCACAGACGATAGTAGTTTGGGTTCCTATCATGCTGGTGGTTGTAAGTGTTGAGCCATTTCACAGATGATAGTAGTTTGAGTTCCTATCATGCTAGTGAATGTGAGTGCTAGGCCTTTCTGATATGATTATAGGATTGGTTCCTACATGATCAGATGTGAGTGCTGGTCGTGCCTTTCTGACGAGTAGGTCAAACGTAAGTGCTGGGAGGGGCATTCTGACTTAGTGTCAGATATAAGTGCTGAAGAAATACCTACATGGAGGCTAGGCCTACAACCAGCATGAAAAAGGGCTAGCTCTGTAGAACTTCCTGTGATGAGAATAATCATGAGATATCACCCGTGATGATGATGGCCAGTGATGATCCAGATCGAGTGATGATCGAGATCCAGTGATGATGATCCAGATTCAGTGATGATGACCAGTGATGATCCAGATCGAGTGATGATCCAGATCCAGTGATGATGTCTCATGATGATCCAGATCGAGAGATGATCTAGATTCAGAGATTGAAGATGAATTGAAGATGAAGATGACTTGAAGACTCAGAATACTTGAGATGCAGATGATGAGATGATCCAGTTGATGCAGAGAAGAAGACCAGTGCTGAAAATTGTGTTGAAAGAATACCTTCCTAGTTAAGAGGGAGTGTTGATGTATTTGTAACTTCAGAATGTATTCATCTATGTATCTTATGTATTGTAACCCAATTTTTATTTCGGGGTGTATCTATAATGTAATTGAGTCATATTTTCATGCCCCAATGTTTCGATCAGGAGGATCAATTATGTAAATAAGTCATGTCAAGTCATAGTGGGTAACCCTCTGATTGTCTAAGGGTTAAAGTCCTCGCAGTTCCAGGGCACTAGGGTTATTAGACTCTCCTAGTAGAGGTCAGCCCTGGTAGGGTTTTAGTCATGTCAAGATTAGTATAAATAGAGAACTGGAGTCTCTATTTATCACACAAGTCATCCACACTCAAGTGTAGTGCATAGTTGAGGAAGGAGAAGACATTGGGGCTAGACAAGAAGAAGACTACTGCTGTTGGGAGATCACTTATTGTTTTGGGGCTTTTACTATTTTGGTGTTGATTCTATCTCTGAGGAAGTTTTGGGGTTTTCTCTTTTATGGTTTCCCTAAGGAAAAACACCACACTCATTGTCTCTTGTGCTTGATTGCTGTACTTGTTATTCTCTTAGTTAAATATCCTAATAATGCTAGCTTAATGTTGAAAAACTAATAACTATCTTTATGCTTCCCATGTGAATTCCTTGAGACAATTTTTCTCTCAAGTCATTCACCCTCCCTCTCCTCCATTCCTCTGTTGAGCCAAAGCTCCTATTCCATTTGAGAGGTGCTCCCAAAGCTAGGGCATGGCGGCACACTTCCATCCAGAGAAGGTATACTTATGTTTTCTGTCATTTTTATTGTAGTTATCTAATATCGTTTGCTTACAGGTTTATTGCTAATGTTTTGGTGCAGGTTTCCATAGGTTGCTTACAACTCTTTTTTTCTCTAACAGTCCTTTACATGGTTTTTATAGCTAGGCCCTAACCTTGTTTGTAGGGTTTTATTTCATTTTTAGTCCATCCTGATAGGAACCCTACCCTTTCATCCTATAGACGAAAGGGAGTTGTTCCTACCTGTAGTAAGGGAAAAATACCTACTACACGAGGAACCATTTGTTTGCATGTTCTTTCCATTGGGTCACTACTACATTTAGACCAAAAATCTGACGGTCGTATTGTCGGATGTTCGACACTTCCCTGTCGCATGTACGACACTATGATTTTTTTTAAACGTCAGTGAATTATCGTCGGTTATCCGACATCTTTCCAATCCGTCGGTTAAGCGACAGCTCAGTTTACCATCGATTAAATGTAAATCGTCGATTATTCGACAACTAATTCATATTCAACGTTAAATGTAAGCATCAGTGAAGCGACGGTCAAGAGACGGTTCACCAAAGAAACCCATCGCTTAATCGATGAATTATAAAAACTGAGACGTGGCTTAAGCGACGATATAGAAATTTAAAAAAAAAAATTACCTGCAAGCCGTCGCTTAACCGACGACTTTAAGTGTTTAAAAAAAAACTACAAATGCCACATGGCCACCAAACGAAGGATATACTCCATGCATCCACCATCAAGACTCATCGCATTAAGCCTATGATAGACAAGCAAGTGGTCACCCAAGATGTGAAGGGACAACCAAAAAACTCTCACTAGCAAGACTAAAATGGCTAGAGTCCTAGAATATCCATGGATACAAGACAGTATGCCATCTCTTCTTAATAAAGCATGCTTGAATACAACTTGACAAGTGTAGTGATCCAACTCATGTACCCTATTGGAAATCTATGTCATACATTTAAAAATATATTCCATGCCATCAATCAAAAGAGATGTCTATGCCAACAACCAAGTAAATCACCATCCAGTTTGGTTGGAGATTTGGAAAATGGAAGTGAAAAGTGTGGTTTTTAAGGGTGATTTAGTTGAAAATGTCTATATGGAGCAAACAGAAGGTGGTATATTCATCTCTTCAAACTAGAGAGGCAGACAAAGAAACCACTACCATCAAGCAACTCCTTCCAGTGATGTAGTTTAGGAGGCCTTAATTGACCATCTTGATCACCCTCAAGAACACTTGATACTTTGCTAATAGATGTTGCATCAGGATTCAAATGCCCAATCAAAGTTGAACCATCATGAATCAAAAAGGAATCAAGGTACATAATCCTTAATCTCCTCAGGAGTTTTATGCTTAATATTATGTAATATTATAACAATAAGTGACAAAATCACAAATATCACAACCTTCGGACTTCAGAGAAACCTCATCGATAAAAATAAAATCTAAAGAATCTGACATCGGTTGAAGAGCTGATGCTAAATTAAGTTCGAAAACAATATTACAAATTTATAACTAAAATTGACAAAGTCACTAAGAACACAGTAAGCTTAGGACTGCAAACAAACCTCATCAATATTTGTACAAAAGTAGCACGTTGAATTTGGGAGAAACCTAGAACTTTGAATGATTTTCCCTCACCTTCCATTAGAGGTGGTGGTTCCACTGTATCCACTGCCAATGCAAACAATTCATATCATATTTCCCCTGTGAACAAACCAGCAGTTTACAAGATGTACAATGCATTCATTTTTAAAAAGAGATGTGTAAATCTTACAACCCCAAGCCCTCTTTCTTGAAGCGTGTGTCTTTTTTCCAGATGAATCTGTCAATCCTCTGCATGAACTAGAAGCCTCTATTTCCATCCAGTCAGCTTCTTGATCCTCTTCTTCATCATCTGAACTGACATCTGCCAATCCTGAAAAGCAAAAACAGAATGATTCAATTAGCTATACGAGAAACCCATTAACTAAATGAGAAACCAATAGATTTTCAGTTTCCAATGCCTGAAATTAACTATTTCATCCAGCCCTTCTAATTACCTTTTGATTCAGTTCTGATAACTCACTCTCAGAAGGATGGGTAGATAAGTAAACAAAAGGTTAGATATCTATATAGAATAAATGGAACATTCTAGTTGAAGTGCCTAGAGCCCAAATTAAATTATAATCAAATAGAAGAAAATTATGAAAATTTAGTATCATCTTTGCATGATTAATTTCCACTTTACTCATTAGTCTTTGACCACTTCGTACTATCATGGCCAAAAGTTTTCAAAGAACTAGAGAATAAAATTTGCTTTGGGATATTCACAAAAATTTGAGATGATGATATCCAAAGATTATAAAAAGAAGAACATCTGCTTTGGGATATTCACAGAAATTTGAGATGATGATATCCAAAGATTATAAAAAGAAGAACATATGCTTTGGGATATTCACATAAATTTGTGCTGATTATATCCAAAGATAAAAGAGGATAGGAAGAAAGACAGCAGTCAACCATTCCTCATGCTTTTGTCTGAAGTTTTTAGCAGTAACCACAAACTCAGCTGATCCTTTTCACTATATACTAGGTAATGGCAGTATTTCAACAAAATAATATGACAGGCATAAATTAATGCTATATTGACATGATATCACAACAAAACCTGAAATTTTAAGATCAGGAAGAACTGAAATTCCCAAATTACTAATTGTGGCCTTTTTGAACATCACTCATGTATTCCCCTTAGAAAATACGCTTATACTAATAATTACACTATAAGCATGACCCCCCACTATAAACCTATATTTTCACCACTGTAGAGAAGAGACAGAAGATAGTATTGAACTGTCATCCCATCAAAAAAATAACAGTAAGCCTTAACTTCAAAAAACAACAATATTGATGAACTACTCAAAAGAATCTGGATTAGAATAAAGCCACTTATCTGAAACCAATATGAAAAACATAATATTCAACATTAATCCTATGCATGTGGTAAAATATCAAGAAGATATGTCAAGCACATGTTTCCGACTGCGCTTTCCTTTCCCAAGCTCTGTCCTTTCCTCAATATGTGGTTCCTCATACTTTTCTTTCAGCAAGCTATCCCAATATTGGGCTCTTTCTGCAGCAGTGACTTCTGCACATTTGCGATCTGCCTCTGCTTGCTTTCTTGCCTCTTCATCTCTAGCTACTTCAGCCTCTTCTTCATCTACATAATCAAAATTCACCACCTGCAAAAATTGTCACAAGCAAAAATGCAGATTAGTATTCCTTTAACAAACCCTTATTCAATTCCTTGAATGTATAACTCTGGCAGTGCAAATTTGCAAAACAATTAAGAAAACAAAGTCTATAACTTGAATCAAACTACCAAATTGACAACAAAGTCTATAACAGTAATTTGTTTCCTAGCTTCTATACCATAAGGGACTATGTTTATTAAATCTGTATATACATCACTGATAATGCCTCTAACTCTGTTGTCGTCATAAGGTTGATGGAGGAGAAACACTCCCATTATCTGGAACTTGTGATGCACACTGCTTAGAATTCATTCTTCAGAATGATCAAACTTTATTGATTGAATAGGGTTATAAAGCAAGCCCAAAACATTACCAAATACATCTATAACCACACAATGGTCCTGAACCAAATGAGAAAAAATCTCAGGGGACAAGGACCTTGTTGGAAAACATTTGTGTCAAAGTTTTATGATACCTCTTTTTGGACTAGAGCATATGAGATAGTCAGAATTATTGAAACCCTTGATGGTGTATTATGGATAGTGGATGGAGATTAAGCTGCCAAGGGTTATAATTAAGACACCATGGACCAGGCCAAAAATAAAATAAAAGAAACGTTCAAATATTAAGTAGGATGAAGCAAGCAATTGCATCAACCTATACATGCAGTTGGGTATTCTTTTTTACCAAACAAACCATAGTTTTTGATGTTTTGGGTGTGAACACAATTGGAGTGTGTTTGAATCTGGACACACAAAGAAGAGACAATTGGAACAATAGTTGAATGATTTTTCCATCATACAATACAACTTTTGGTTGAGGCACAACAAAGTGTTGAACAAAACCCCTCACTGATCCCATTGTCTTGGAGTGATTGATCCCTCCTCGAAGGGGGATCATGAAAAGTCAAGCAGTAGTGTTTGTAGATGACAACTTCATTTGAATGGACTTGGGGCCATTTCCAACACCATATATCTCAAACTATAATGTTTTCCTGCAAGGATTGACTCAGACAACTAATGATACCCATGCAGATGATGTTGATGAGGATCGCGATCTAAGGGATGATTTTCTTGACACGCATTAATTTATTTGTACTTTGCAGTATCGTTATTTTTGGACAATTTGAAAGTCCAAAAAAGCCCAGGTATCAATGGTGCACAATTGGTAACACAAAAGTGTATAGAGGCAGAGACAGTCGAAAGAGCCCTGTTGCTGCAGTATATACAAGCCACGCCCTAACATGGTGAAGATTAGTGATTTTCACACAAAAAAACCATGCATACACACCATATATGTCCATGAAATGTTGTCCATCTATCTATAGAAGACAACCACATAATCGTTCAGGGAGAGTCCTAGACCCTTATGAATGCTCTGCAAGAGAGGAAGCTAGTGTGTAGAAGATATGGCACAGAAGGAAGTGGATTTTAAACCCAACCTATATGTGCTACAACCTAGATGCAATGCAACAGCAACACAATAAGAACAGGTGGCAAAAAGGATGCAGACGAAAACCATAACAACAACAGGGAACTGTCATGTAGCTTAAAAATGTTTAAGTTTTAGGGTTAGGATAGTTTTAAGTTTTAACATAAGAAATAAAATTTAATGCATGAACATAAATAAAAAACAAGATTCAAAATATTTACTGCTACAATCAAATTGAACATAATTTTCATCTCTTTCAACTTCGGCGAGAAGATAGTCGAAAGGTATATCTTTGTGCTTTGATAGTCGAAAGTGTCTCTGAGAAAGATCCTAGTTTCAAGAGAGGACACATTTTGGATAGAGCAGACATCTAAAGATACTTCATTACTCACACTTTGTGAGCAGTTAGTTTTTTGTGTATTGAAGGATAGGCAATCAAGCGTTTTAGCAAACTCAGATCTGATTACTACAATCTGCAAACTGAGAATTCGTTTTAGCAAACAGTGTCAATGTATTTTGTGTTCCTCAGAGATATGATGGTTTGAGAAGAAAGAGGGCTGAATAGGCACTTGTGAGGGCAGTATTAAGCTATAAATTAATGGCATAAAACTTTGCCCTGTATGGATACAAAATCACATGAGCTATTCTTTAAATAAAATACTATTGTTATGGCTAAACAAAATAATTTTCTAGTAGTGACATTTGAACCAATGAGGAGGACCAATTTTGTCCCTTTACAATGATTTGTTGAGAAATGTTTTTAGTGTTAATTATTGGACATGTCATCCATTCATACTGAACATGCAAAGTTGTTTTCTTTTCATAAGAATGGCTTTGGCCTATGTTTAATGTCAACAGTAAACAAACTCAGATCTAGAAACTAGCATGCAAATTTATAGATTAGATATTCAACAAGAAGCACAAAGATACGTGGATCCAAAGAACTAGAAGCTTCTTCAAGGAGTTGGTTATTATTAGGAAAAATTCCATGCTTAGGGCTTGAACAAATTAGTTCATAGTAAATCGAATTTTTCCCATTTAAAAGCCTCATCCTCAAAAATATTGATCCAAAATACTTGCAAAAAAATATTAGAATTTTATAGTAATTGGAGAAATTTTAACAAAAATAAATTAAAACCCTCTAAACCCTATCTCTATTGCCTATAGCTCAAGGGGAAAATGGAGTCTTAGGAAAAACTTTATTCCTCCCTAAACTACGAAATTTTTTATCCCTCCATTCCTTTCCTCATTTCAAAAATGAATCAATAGAATGCCTGTAATTATCCTAAGCAGATAATAAATAGCTAGTTTGCATTGGATTCAGTACTTGAGCAGTAGTATTTGTGGGATGATTTTTTTTTTGTTATTGCTAAGAAACAATGACATTGTAAAAATATAATGTTCTTGCACAAATTACATTGTTGTCCTATACAGATATATGTTTGGATTGGGTGTAATTCAGCAAAGCTTGGCCATTTGTATGCAGCTGCAGCTACTCGACCTGTAGATACTTTATCTTTGCTGACTTTTATTTCAGCTGTTTTTCAAGTGCTTGCTAACTTTCCGTTGTCTGAGTTTTATGTCAAATGTTTCGGAAAAGAAGGTAAAATGAGAGAATTTGTAGAGAATGGTGGCTTTCAAATTTATATCCATTCTGCATTACTTTTAATTTTCCATGTTTGTATTTTGTATGAATTTTGTTCGTCCAACTTGATTAGTGCATCTTTTGAGGTGTTTTCTTGGACAAGTCTAGGTGCATTGGAACCTTTTTATTATGATTCTCTGGATTTTTTTGTTGGTTTCTTTCTTTGCAGTCTTGGATTTGCACCTTCCAGTAATGTAATCTTAAACTTTTCTACATTGATTACTCGCTTATGCTTTTTCTAAAGCAATTAGGTCTTAAGATCGAGGTCCATGTTGCTATTTATACCACTAGCCCAACTAAAGTTGATACGAGTCATATTACTGTTGATCAGGAATCTATGACGTTGATCTTTGTCTTGACATCTACACCTAGGGCCACAACATTTTGTGAAAGTAATTAACATCATTTTGTGAAAGTGATTAACAGTCCTGCTTTTTCTATCGTGGACATTTCTGTCCAAGTGTATGGTACGGGACTGACTTTATATATAAGGAACTTGGATCTCCAAAGAAGCCCTTAAAAAGTTTGTATCATTTGGCCTCTTCGACAAAATTTGTAACTTATTATCCTTTTAGAGATGAAGAAATGCTAGATCAAAATGCTGAGTCAAACTGTTGAGTTGAAATGCCAAGTCATTGAGACAAAAAGGCTGAGAATGAAGATAGAATTGAAAACACTTAGAAAAAGTTTGAGAATAAAAAATGCAGATAGAATTGTTGATTTGAAAATGCTGAGTTGGAAATTGGAACTTCAACAGAGTTGAGAATTGAAAGAGAAGCTCTGAAATCTTTAAAACTCTGAAAATCCTAGAGATTCTCAAAGAACTTTCCTCACATTCGTGCGTTTCTTCAATAACCCCTTTGCATAATAATATTTTCCAACAAATTTCAAAATCCCAGTAGAAATGCATTTTCATTGCTTCACCATCTAGAATCAAAAGAAGTCAGATTGGATCCTTCCAATTAATTGAACTTTGACTTTCTTTGATTAGCAGGCAGGGGCTAGCTAGTAATAGTGCCAAGGAGAGTTTTATTGGTTGTTGAGAACATTCAAGTAGAATTATTGCTTAGTATCTTACATAAGATTTACTCAATAAATAGCGACTTTTCGGGATCACTTTGACTGAATACTTGGAGATCAACTATTTATTTTCTTGTACACAAAATAGGGTTTTTACTTTTTATTAATCTACGGGAGAAATTACAAATATTTTCTTAACAATATTCATCAGAGCCTGATAAACTTTGTATGGCTCATTTTTAAGATCCATTCTATTGTTATAATTTCTTTAAAAAATCAAGCTTATCCATATTTCTCAAACCCAAAACTAAAGTCTATTCTAATTTCTCAATCAGCTATAGGTAATTTGCCAACAGGAGTCTCTAATTCAGTAAGAGATTCAGCTATTGCTTTCATCAATGCTTTGGTGTCACCTTCATCTGATTCAAAATCAAGAGAAATTTGTGATCACATTCTTGATGCATTGCTTGTGGGTCTCGAGAAGGCATTCTTATCATTTGATGTTCCTACTGGGAAAGCATACTTCAATTTTGTAGTTCAGTTGGAAAATGGTGAGTCCACAATAAAGCCTATTATCAAGAGGGAAATTGATATGGTGGTCAAGTTGTCTACTGATGAAACCCATCTGGAGGGTTTGAATTTTGTCTTGGGTTTTCTGGTTTCTGCACTGGGTTCGTATGGTGCTAACAAGCATGTTTCTGAAAAATTAATAGAGAAGCCTTGGCCAAACACTAGTTCTAACAATGATTCTACTAGTTGTAAGTTGAAGCCTAGTGTTGCTAGAAAGAACTCGGAGGCTTTGGTTAATCCAGTCAATCAGGGAGTCCATTCTAGTGCGATTGAGTGTGATGCCACATCAGTAGATAGTCATATAGGTGTACAGGTGTATAGGTGTATAGACAGTCAACTAGTCGAGGATTTGATTGGATATGTTGGGATAATGATCCATCCAAATGTGGGCTCTTCTAATAACATCTGTGCATAAGTGAGTGAGATAATATTTAAAGAACCTACCAACCATCTGAAAAATTTAACATATCTTGATCAACATATGCTCATTATTTGCCTCACTACAGCTTCAGTTCCACCAGCATGGAACGTTGAGAGGGGTCCCATGGAATCATTTGAGAACTCGTGCAAACCAAGTTGGCTTGATCTTCCAGAGGCAGAAAGCATCCTATGACCTATGATGCAGGGGAACCTTTAGGGACTTGGTATGGGCATAGAAGTCCTTGAGAAGGTTGACTTCCCCATTTCAGAGTATTGCATGATATCAGCATACAAGTCCTAGCACTCATCTCTGTTTGAATCTCTATGTGGAACAAACTCTGAAGAGGTAGTTTTCAAAATAAGAAACCACAAAATAAATGCCCTGAGATATGGGTTATATGTTGCTGACCCTATCCCACATGAATTTGGAAAATTCATTTGAGGTGACCACTATAGCTCTACCCTAGAGAAAATCCCGATAAAGCCAAGATACTCTTCCTGAGCCTTGAACACCTTCTAAGCTCTAGGTTTATAAGTAGTGGTATTTTGGATATTCTAGGATAGCCTCGGTGGGTCTCTCGTGGGCCTTGGGCAAGAAGAGAATATACGAAGGCCTGAGTGGATTGAAGACTATTATGGGGGAAGACTCAAATGACTCATTGCAATTCCAACATTCAACAATGATGCTTGAACCCCCTCATGTGTTCCTAAGGAATCACCCATCATTTAGGGAAAATAAATTAGAATAATTTTCATTATATATTTTTGTAATATTTACACATCGATCGCTAGAGCAGTTATAACAGAATTAAGCAACGAACAATGGGAGCTCTGTATCAGTTGAATGTTCTTACTTTGCATTCCTTGAACCAAGTACTGAGCACAAAACTTCTTAAAGGCCTCATCAACTCACCCATGGGAGAAATACATAGACACATGAAATTATGCAGGGGAAGAAATATGAGTCATTCAACTTTTCAACCTAAGACCAGAAATGGAAAGGAAGGTAGGTATCAATCCATTCAAACCCTTTATGAACAAAATTATTTACCTCTGCAAGCTTGTAAAAATAGCAAGAGGACTCTTACCTCCTTGGTACAAATACTTATACTGCTTTTTATTCTCGGCTCCTGAATTTGGCGCTGTTGGATGCGCTACCAAGGTGTGGTAAGTTACCGAGTGAATTTTATAATTCCAAATTCCAAGCCCCCACGGAAATACTCAACCCATGAACTAGAAGGGTTATTATTATTTCTACACCGAACGCTACCCACTTTTTAATGAGGCAACTCGGGTTGATCTCCCCTCTACAATTAGATGGATGCATATCAACTCTAGTAGCTAGATGGGTCCTTCCTGGGACTTCCATAGTTCTAGTGTCGCCTGCATTACCTTGAGATGGAGAAATGAAATGCCTACACTTTTATCCAACTATGGGTTATGATCTGAGCTCCCCTGGTAAACTACAATTATAGGTTATGATCCATGCTAATCTCTCTATGCACAGGGATAATCTCCTTCTGTCTTCGCATTTGAATAAATTCATACGGGGAAAAAGCAGTGATTTCCATACATACATAAAAGAGGGGGGCCTGCCGAATTGACAGGTTCATTTTTGTATATTATTGTATATTGATCGTGTTTTTCCTGCCCGAACGGGATCCATCTTGGTATATCTTCCAGGGTTTCCAGGGGGTTTCCATTGAATGAAAACTAGGGCTACATACTGGATTACTGGACAAGCACTTCGTTCCATGTAAAATGGTGCTAAAAGGAATAAGCATATTTGGGAGTTGGACTCACATTGCCATTTTGGAGACCACCATAGTAGCGGGATCAAATTATGGAAACCATGGATTAAAAAAGAGCCCTACTCTTCTCTAGAAGGAGGTCCCTCGTCAAATATTTTCTTGTAATGATCCTAGGAATAAAAATGTACTACAAAGAAACCTTTTGAAAGCAAAATAATCTTATAATTTTTACTCCAGTTAGAATATACCCATTGGTGTAGATCTACCCATTGTGGTCATAATCCATTAAATCTATATATCATTACCTCATATATAAGTGAGAAGAAAATCTCATTTACCTTTGAATTATTGACCTCCAATGTTGGCACCTCGTCTAGTTTCTCAACAATATATCGGTTTGACAAAACATGTAGTTGAACGAAATTAAGAATTTGCGTTAACATTGAAACTTTCTCTCGATATTTCAATGCCAGAGCATGGATCTTCTTTAGGAGACTTAGGCTCAAGTTTGATGGTTTGATAAACAAATTAATTAATACACATACGCTGTGAACTTGGTGACCAATCTCACTTTAGTCTTTGAAGAACCATTTTCCATTCTTTGTTGACTTTAAGCCCATCATCTCTATTAAGATGATTTTGATTTAGTTCAATTTCAAGGGCTTCCCATGTCTTCCTTCAATAAACCACGTAGTTGTTTTATTGAAGGAGATGTCTTGGAACGAGTCACATCCTTATAAGAAACCAGGATGGAGGAAGCAATTAATCTAGAGCCCACCAATCCCCATGTATAATAAGATATAGGTCAGTCAATCATGGAAATCTAGCATCCTTGATTGAAGATGCATATTGTGGATTCCCAAGCATGATTGGTCAAACTTACATGTCTACTTAGATTGTGAAGTGTTTTGGGTGAATCTTGAACAAAGACAAATACAAGTAAAAAATGAACTTGACCAATTATGATGTGGATACAAGGATGGGGGGAACTTATTTCTAAATGAATCCTACTCCATATTGATAGGGATATCCAATGATTGGGGGGGATTTGGTACCAAATATGGAAAAAGAACATATGGCTAAAGATATACACCTTGATTTAGTTCATATGGCATAGAATTAAGAGGGACATAATAGAGATGCTCCAGATCACCCAATGGATGGAGGAGGGACATATGGCTAAAAGGCGCCGTCGCTTAAGCGACGCTTACTAACGTGTCATCTCTTAAGTGACGGTTAAGCAATGGTTATGAAAATAGCCATCGCTTCACCGACGCTTGTGGCCACATTTACAAAAAAAAAATGTGTCCTTGTGATTTTTGGTAAGTTTAGAAAGAGAAATCCACGCGCCATCGGATTTTGGATCGAAATGTAGTAGTGGGTAAATCTCTAGTTGTTGTTGTAGTTGTTGTACCTCCGGTGACTATATTTCTTATTCCTTATAAATGGGGAAACCAAAGATAATAGTTGCATCCGATGCCTCACTCTCAGTAGGGATGTTAATTACCATGGACATCGTTGTAATTGAACAAGGATGGCAGGGTTTATCTCTATGATCACGTGGATATGGTTTTCTTAGGCCTCACTGTGCATAACATAATTCTTAATGGGGACGCCAAGTATTTATACAACCCTCTATGTCCTGCAATCGTCACTTGACGAGATGTTCAGGTCTAATCAAACTCCTGGGTTGCTTCTATTGACAAATTCCTCATTAATTTTTGCAACTCACTTTTTGGGATGTACCTGTCATGCTAGTTATGGTAGTTATGCCAAGGACATATGATGGGACCAAAACATATGCCATCGTGTTCCTCATACTGCATCAAATTAATGTCACTTAGCTTTCATAGCTGCAGAATCTCTATCAGAGATTCATAGTTTAATGCCAGCCAGCCTGTCATTTCCTATTTTTGCATCCTTTTACCACTTTTTTCTTTGTCCCATGTGCTAACATATTTTTTCTTTGCTCAATTTTTCTGTGCAAGTGATATCTCTTTGCACATATTCCTTCTTCTATGCTAATTTCCTCTTCTGCACAACATTCTTGGCCCACACAGATTCCTTCTATACCTGTCGCACGCTTCCTTTTCCTTTCTTGAGCTTGTGTGGTGACTTGAGTCTTGTATGTTTCATTTCTTGCGCTTATCTCTTGTGCTTTTATGCTGGTTTTGTTGCAGCCATGTGATAGAATAGGTTACATCCTTTGGCCTCTCATATTTTTTTTTTTTAGATTCTAACCCGGGATGTTATGTGTGTCGTATTACGACTTCAGGTGATTGTCATGCATCATACCCATGACATAGCTGCCATATAACTTATATATTTTTACAGCACCCACATCAGTGATCTACGTGATCCTATATGGCCCTAGCTAAGGTCTCTTCAACTTTCCTGGGTGCTTGAAAAATTTTCTATCACACAATAAGACAAGTCCTCCTTCTTCAACTGGCTTAATCTTGATATGTTGATCATGCCATGCCTTTTGTCACTGCTTAGCATCTAGTTGCAGGGGTATTTTTGTGTTGCTTAAGTCTCCCACTATTTTCCTCATTTCTAAGAAGTTGGTAGGGAACATGTCTTGATACTCATGCAGTAGATTCATGATCTTTGCAACTGCTTCATCATCCCAATAATCTCCAATATTGGCGAACTTTGGGTTCTTTGTCGGTTCGATATGTACTTTCTTGATTTTCAAGGGTTGGAGGAATTAGTCACTTGAAATTCCACTTCCTTCTACTTCTCATGTGCCCTCTGATTTTGGTATGTTGATGTTAGTCAGATCATCATCTGGGTCTCCAGTTAGATTGTACTACCGAATGGTTGCACTGCACTAGTGAGAATTATCCTTTTTGATAGGGTTTTCAACAAATATCCTCTCCTTTACTATTTGAAGCACATCATCAATTGTAGGGTACTCATCAATAAATTCAAATGTATGTGCAAACGGGTTAGCGATTCCTTCCTAATATTGGGTTCCTTGTTGTAGCTCCATAGTGGTATACCAGGTTCTAGCTTTCATTTTGAATGTGTATATGAAACCCTCATAGGTGGGTAGCTGCCTTGACTCATTCTCCACCTGTCACATAGACCTTGTAACTCTTGCACAACTTATCATAGAGACTTCATGTAATCCATTTTTCCAACCCTCTAAAGCCTCTCCCGAGTCAGATGTACATGAACTCGTGCATCTCCAGCTCAGGTTTCCATCTACAGTAGGATTAATGTAATCTTCCTGCATAGTTGTGATATTGTATATTTGGTCAAGATAGTCACCATTTCCCTCATTATATATAGGCTTGATGTATCTCTGTCCCTCTAATGGATTGATGGGTGATACTACCCTCATTTCATCATCTTCAAATGAGAGAATACTTTTCTTGAAATTTATGATGGTCTAATTCTCTATGGCCCAATCTATTCCTAGTAGAGTGGGTTATGGGTTCGTGTCATCAACAATGTTCATGACTTCAAATTCTGTAAAGGTGCGCAATCCTTCAATATCGAAGGGTACGTTACTCAACTGGCCAATGGGTAGGACCTTCGCTTGATTGGCAAGTCGCAACTGGATAGGAGACTAGTCCAAGCATGGATTACCCATATTCTTCCAAGTTTGTTGTGTCATGATATTGACATCTGATCCCAAATCCAAGATGATATTATCCATGTCGTAGTCACCTATTTGTGCAGTCATCCTCCACTCATGGCTGGTTTTAAATTTTTTCCATACTTGGTTAACTTTCTTTTCAACTCGCGGCTCTACAGGTATCTCTTCTATCATTTCTTGTAGTTCTACAATATCATCTTTATCTTGTATTAGCATTAAAAAACTTCATAGAAATGTTCTTAGCTTACTAACCTTTGGTGGAACCTTCTTCTAGAATATGTGTTATAGCTGATTTTACCACACATGGTGAATCACTTTTTTATGGACTTCTCTATCTCTCTGCAGACTCCTTAGACCCCATGGACCAATTTTGCACCTTTGATGTTTCCAACATCATCCCAAAAAACATGCAAAAATTGCCATACGCGATTTTTAAACCCTTTATCGCGTATATACGCGGGTTTGACCCCCAAAACCACGTACATCAGGATGTGTGCAAAAGGCCAAATTATTTTGGAGTTTTCCTTGATGTGGATCTTATCCACTTGTCTCTTGACCTTCCATATGACTTGATATCGCTCGGATTTTACCCTTCATTACCCCATTGAAGAGCTATATAAGGAACCCTTTGGATACATTGAAGGTAGGAGGAATTGAGAGCAAGAAAACTATAGTCCATTTTTTCCTGACCTTATACTTGAGTCTGCATCCCTTTGTCCCTTGGAGCACTTTTGTGTTCTTCCCAAGATTTCCTTTTCCTTGTGAGCTTGCTATCAAGAGATGGAGGATTGAAGTGGTGGAGGCCCAAGTGGGGGACTCAGTTTCTCTGATTCACAGACGTGCTGACAGAGGTTGTCTCTATTGTAATCTCTATTTTATATTAATAGAAATATCTTTTCCTATCCAATAATGTGTATTTGAATGAATATTTGATCCATGGATGATTTCGAATGCTTATATGTTATTGATTATATATGCTAGAGTAGGTCTAACACGATTATATATAACATGTTTGTCTTGTTTATTGAATGTTGAGGAAGTAATTTATCAATTCAAGATGGATTTTGAAAGCTCAACGGGGATCTAAATCAACCATCCGGAATAAGGTACGAATCGATATCCTTTAGAGTTATATATTTGGCTTCTCTTGGATATAGGAAAGGATTGATTTTTGGAGTCAAGTTGTCTATTGTGGTACCCGAAGGCATAGGAATTTCTCTCCGTAACAGAATTGGTGACTCTAGGTTTGCTCCTTCACATGATATACCTACACACTCCAAGTATGATCCCTCATTCACAAGTCATCGATATTGGATGTCAGGTGAAGAGACTCATCATGAACTTGCAAGCACCAGTTATGTTAGTTATAGCATGTCTGGCATCCCTGTACATGATCCAGCATTCCATGCTGAGTCGGAATTTGATCCTAGCACTATGCATGGGGGCGTTCCCATTCCTTTCCATGTGAATATATTTGGGAGTGTTAACCCAAAAAATACCTCACTAATCTCTCCATGACCTACACCACCCAAGGACACCACTTCACGACCCTCCATTAGACCCCCACACCCTCAAAAATGCTTAAGGATGAAGAAAAGGGCTTGAAAACCCCCAAAAGTAGTCTAAAATATGTTAGAATAATCAAACCCATAGTATTACCCACTTAGACATTAATTCATTTATTTTTGTCTTATTTGCCTAGTTCATGAGTCCCACCATGTTCAAGTTGCTAATTGCCTATCCATAGAGGTCAAACTTGCCATCTTTGACTCATGTAGCACTTGGGAAAGCCTTAGGAATCAAATCTACTTTATTCCTGGCCTCCTAGGCGCCCTTCTACTTTTTCTACCTTGTTGACTACTTTTTCAGTTTTTAAAGCACATAAGGAAAGCAAGACTAGGTGAGGTGAACCTGTTTTATTCCCCTTTCATCCTCCAATATTTCCTCCATGCAAAAGCATGTATGAGCTGCCATTTCACCCCTCATTAGCTTGCCCATGCGCCCTTGCCAATTCGTGAACCTCATGACAGATTTGGGATCAGCTTTTTACACCTATGGGGGATTTGCCTATTTTGGGTAAGCCTGCTTTATGCTAGATTTGGATGCTTCCTCATGCATTCGATTTCTTCATGTATTCTATTTATTCAGTAGCCTATGATATTAAAGGGTTGGCTATTGTACACTGAGTTAATATAATTTTGTGTTACAGCTCCATTTTCAGTCTCCATTGTTGACAATTTTGCATGATCAATTGTAATTTGTTGTGAGTGAAATTAATCTATTGCTGGTAAGAATTTCTACATGGTATCAGAGCCATTGTAGGTTTTTACTCTCCTTCAAAAATTGTTTTGCAGGTTCGACATCAAGACTGGGATCCTTCTACTGACAGCCGGGACAGATTTTCTAAAGCTATGGATTCACAGAAAACTATCCTCACTCCCTTCAACTTTTTTGAATGGATAGCAGAGATGGAGATCTTGTTGAGACAGAAAGGCCTCTACAGGGTGACTATGGCTACAAAATCATAGCCCAATGCTACTGCAGAGAAGATCAAATGGCACAATCGGAGAGATGAGGCCTATGGCCTCCTATGTCTCAGTATTTCCCGAGACCTCCTTTTCCATCTCGATGGATTAACTTCACCGGATCAAGTATGGGAGAAAATTTCTGAACTCTTCGGAAAGACAGAAGAGATGAGGGGACACCAAATCGAAAATGAACTGATTTCCTTGAGTCCCAGTAATTTTGAATCACTGCAGCTATACTTCTCCAAGTTCAAAGCACTAGTTTTGCAGCTGAAACAGTGTGGTATTGAAAAGAAATATGATCAGCTCATATTGGCCATCCTCTTGAAGCTAGGACATGACTACTCAGTCTTTGTTTTGACCTTCTATGCCACAAAACTCACAGCTCGAACCTGGAAGATGCCTAGCCTTGCAGATTTCATGGAATCTCTCACACAAGAACAAGACAAGCTGGTGATGATTGGCACCATCAAACCATCCAAAGATCAAGCTTTGATTGCTGGAGATTCGAGGGTGGATTCAAAAAGCAAGAAGAAAGCTAAAAAGCCACCTGAGAAAGGAAGAGACAAGAAGCAGTCTCCAGAGGATCAACAAGGTCCCAAGAAAAATACCCAGAAGAATAAAAACAAAGGTGAAATGAACAAGTGCTCATATTGTTCGAAGGGAAATCACACTGAAAGCTCTTGTATGAAAAAGCAGATTGATATGCTGACCAATCTCCTGGAGAAGAATGGCATCTCCCTTCCAGAAAGCTCAAAGAAGAGAGAAGGAGGATCAAGTTCCGATGATAGAGAGAGAGTTCATGCTCTAGTTGCTGGCACATTAAGCTCACCCAGTTTTATCATAGATTCTGGAGCTTCAAGACACATGGTTTCGACTAAGGAGGCCTTCTCCTCACTGGATATGTCGAAAGGACCATCTATTGTACTGGGAGATGACTCTCTCACTGAAAGCAAAGACAAAGGAAGGATAGATCTTGATCATGGTAGCTTCAACAATGTGCTGTATGTCCCTGGTCTCACCTCCAACCTTCTATCAGTGTACCAGATGACCCACACTGGGTCTCCTAAGAAAGTCACATTCTCACCAGATGAAGTTGAGATCACAGAAATCTCAAGTGGAAGAATTATTGCAAAACGAGTAGCGAATCATGCTCAAAAGGTATACATGTTTTCACACTTCCTTCCTTACTCAAACCCCTCTGCTCTTCTTATCCATTCTAATGAAGCTAGCAAGCTATGGCATGAAAGATTTGGCCATTTAAATTACAAGTATTTGTCTGATCTTAGTGAGAAAGATATGGTCCTAGGGTTTTCCAAGATAAAATTTTCCAAAGGAGTCTGCCAAGGCTGTATCCTAGGAAAACACCCAGAGCACAAATTTGAGAAAGCTAGCCATGAGAGAACCTCTGCACCCCTCNGCGATCTCTGAATTTTGTTCGGTGAAAATCAGATTCAAATATCTATCTGAAGGTAATTAATGGTTCATTAATGATAATTGTGTTATATGTTGATGACCTCCTCATTACAGGAAGCTCACAGGCTGAGATTCCTTCCCTAAAATGAGCTATGAACCAAGCCTTCTCCATGACAGATTTGGGGCTCTNAGTTGATTCATAGTGATGTTACTGGCCCATTCCCTCATATGTCCATGAGTTAGGCCAAATATGCATTGACCTTTATTGATGATTTTTCCAGGTATTGTTGGGTTCACTTCATGAAACACAA
>LPNX010643658.1:103695-151555 GCA_001517045.1 Pseudotsuga menziesii
AAGAGCTTGTGCATGATGGCACCATTCACCTACTCTTATGTTCATCTTCAGAACAAGTAGTTGATATCTTCACCAAAGCATTTTGTGAGAAGACCTTCAGCGATCTCAAATCACTACTGGGGATTACTGATCATGCTGTAAAGGCCTGAGTGGAGACAATATTCTACAATTTTGTTTTACAGTCCATGTTTAAGGGAGGATTTTCCCAAGTTGGTTTTGCCTCTTTCCTTGGTTCATATGGACTTGCAGTATGTAAAAGGGTGACTAAGCCTTGTTGCTAGGCCCTATATTTTGATTTATTACCCATAAAGTCAGGCTTAAGGGGGGGTGTTAGAATAATCAAACCCATATTATTACCCACTTAGACATTAATTTATTTATTTTTGTCTTATTTGCCTAGTTCATGAGTCCCACCATGTTCAAGTTGCTAATTGCCTATCCATAGAGGTCAAACTTGCCATCTTTGACTCATGTAGCACTTGGGAAAGCCTTAGGAATCAAATATGCTTTATTCCTGGCATCCTAGGTGCCCTTCTACTTTTTCTGCCTTGTTGACTGCTTTTTCAGTTTTTAAAGCACATAAGGAAAGCAAGACTAGGTGAGGTGAACCTGTTTTATTCCCCTTTCATCCTCCACTCTTTCCTCCATGAAAAAGCATGTATGAGCTACCATTTCACCCCTCATTAGCTTGCCCATGTTCCCTTTCCAATTCGTGAGCCTCATGACAGATTTGGGATCAGCTTTTTACACCTATGGGGGATTTGCCTATTTTGGGTAAGCCTGCTTTATGCTAGATTTGGATGCTTCCTCATGCATTCGATTTCTTCATGTATTCTATTTATTCAGCAGCCTATGATATTACAGGGTTGGCTATTGTACACTGCGTTAATATAATTTTGTGTTACAGCTCCATTTTCAGTCTCCATTGTTGACAATTTTGCATGATCAATTGTAATTTGTTGTGAGTGAAATTAATCTATTGCTGGTCAGAATTTCCAAAAAATACTCTCCTAGGAGCTAAAGCCCCCCAAAAAGGGATAAAACCCTAAAAGGAGCTAAAATTAGGGTGGACGGGGCTAAAATCCCAAAAAGGGGCTAAAGCTTGGACCAAGGGCTTAAAACCCTAAAACCCAAAAAAAGCTATAAAAGGAGGGTGGGTGGTCACTCTCAAAACACTTCTCCCTTGCATATTGTTATGCTTCTCATGGATTCCTTGAGACCCTTTGTCTCTCAAGCCACCCACACTCCCTCTCCTCCATATCCATTGAGCCATAGCTCCCGCATCCAAGAGAGAGCTGCTTCTTCAAGCCAGGGCATGGTGTCCCAATTCCACCCAAAGAGAAGGTATACCAATGTTGTTTCTTGCATTTGCTTTATCATTTTGTAGTTTTTTCTAACTCATTTTTGTTTGCATGTTTTTTTATAACATTTTTTTGCAGGTTTCTAGTTTCTAACATTTGTTTGTAGGTTATTAGAAGCACAACCCTAATCCATTGTTTGCAGAGGGGTTCTCCATCATTTCTCCTCTTTCTGTTCTTTAGTTTATTTCTGTCTAGTTTTATTTCCACTTTATTTTCATCATTTTTACAAGAAGTAACCTACCCTTCTGTCCTATAGGGGAGCCATTACTTCCCCTATAGCAAGGAGAAATCCCTGATACAGAACTAGCGACCATACCAGGTCGATCCCATAGGATCCTTGGTCCATATTTTTAAAATTTCAAGTTTTTTCAAATTTTTCCCTAGTTTTTAGAATTTCATGTCAAATATAGTTTAGATCTAGTTTATTTCCAGTTCTTAGTGTTGCTGAAGCCTCTACTAGGAAAATCCGAGTAAGTTTAGCCACAGTACAAGTTACTGTCGACTGGATCCGACTCAGGATCAGAAAAAACCCCAAATCCATGGCAGGTCGCACTTATCGAGCCTGAACAGGGGATGAGGTCACCCTTTTTGGCCTAACAAGTGCGTCCAGGTCACACTTAAACTCTTGAAAGTTGTGACTTCACTCAAAAACACAGAATGCTTTTGTCTGTGAAATCTGTGCGACCCCCTTGTCTGTTTCTGAAAAAAATTGCGACCCCCTTGCCAAATTTGATAAAAAATGTGTGGTTTGTCAATCAAAGGTTCAATTTCAGTTTAATAGGGACTGTCAGTGCAACTCAGTCGCCCCTGTCCAACACAAAAGCTTAATTTTAGTTTCTATTTTAATTGCGTGTAGTTACATCAACAAACAAAGTGTAAATTCAAAGTAAATTTTAATGGCTTAGTTAATGAACGCAGCTTAACTAAAATTGACTTAAAATCAAGTTTTTCTTACCCTTCCTCCTCTACCCATTCATCACCCTTTAGGGTATCCCAGGATACGATGAAGGGAAAGCTCGTATAGACCTAGGCCCCTCATTGAATATTGTTCTAAAACAATTAAAATCGGATAACCTGGAAGGTAGAGGGGGTAGAGAAGGAGGGCTTCTCACGATGCTAAGCGTCCTCCCTGTTGACCAACCTTGCATCTAGAGGGTGACCTGTGGATCTACAGATGGGATTAGTCCCATTATGTTGAGAGCCTAGCACCTTCTCTTGGTTGAAGAGGAATATCAGTGTGAGGTAGTCATCTAGTTAGGCCATAAACATTCAGGGTTAAAAACGGTATTTGTTTACAAATTTCTGATTATTCATTACATGCACAACAATGATATGAACTTTGCCACAATATGATGAATTCATAAACCATTTGCAGCCACCTAATACCAGAAAGAAAAAACACAAAAACACCATACCAAGTAATGAACCAAACTCAGTTCACAACGCTGAGAGAGCCTTAAAATTTATCAATTTACACTAAGTTCAAACAATCTGCAGTCTTTGAGGACATAAGTCCCTGATTGCTTCAACCATGGAAAGTACTTGGGATCTTCCTAGAAACTCATTGTGAGGAGTACCACAGGAACCCAAAAGTGGATGGATACTGAGAGGAATCACCAAGCGAAACAGGAAACGACCCCCATCGATTGAGTAGAAACACATGTGAAGAAAAAACCAAGCGCTGTCTTTTGGCAGTCTTGGTGGCCGAGTGACCACCTATAGCCAATAGGAAGCCACTAAAACTGAGGTCCTATTGACAGTCAACAACAACCCCCTCATTTTTCTTGTGATGAAAAAATGATTAGTTCTCTTCTATGATTAATTTTTAAAAGATTATGTAAGAGTGCCTTTAGAATCTTTGATTCTGAAGGTACTCTCAATTTTAGAAGAGTTAAGATTCATATTAGAAATTTATGAAATACTTTCATAAATTTGATAAATTAGCAGCTGTCAATCTTGTAAATTTTATATATAATCAATTTTATCATTATTAATTCATTCAATTATATATATTGATTTAGGATATTTAAGGTATAGTATGCTAATTAGTTTTTTGAATTAAAATGAAGATACACTTTGAACGTGTTTAAAATTTGGTTTTGATAAGATATTTATCATCATAAGTTTTTGTAATTTTTATAACTAGGGGTGATTTATTAATTGAAATATTTTATATTAACCCTAAGGTTTAGATTTTACATATAACTTAATCTTTTAATATCATATCATGGCTTTGTGAAAATTGTACATATTTATCACGAAATAGCTAGAGTTCAATCATATGTATATCATTTCGAAATTTTCATTGTAATATAAACCTAATAGTCAAATTTTATCACATAAACATAATCATAATAGTTTTATAAGCTTTTTATCCTATCACATCTTGTATTGGGTCTTAGGTGATTGGGATTTCATGAAATTATTTAAAACTATATTTTGAATTAATTACATGTGTATAAATGGTTTGGTTTTGAATGGTTCTTTCTACTTAGTTGTAATTTCAGAAACCCTTGGGAACATTATGAATTGTTATGACAACTCCACATCACCCTGTTCATGAACACAATTGCCTTCCATGTGTATTTCTTGTTTATTATCGATTGAGATTTATGTTTAAGGTACACGATATGAATGGCTAAATTGATAACATCTGTTTACAAGGATCACTGCGTAAACATTGAGGTCATATTGGCATTTGGTTTTGGTTTTAATTGTTTAACACCTATCAATTTAATTAATAGTTGTTGGTTTAATGATGAAATCGTGTCATTGGAATTCAATTCCATAAATGACTGATAGCCATTTCCATTCATGACACTGTACAAAGCTATCATTCCAGAATGGATATTATCAATGCTTTGATTATTGATCTCTGAATTGAATTACTTCGGATATGAAAGTTTAGTTAGAGTTTGAAGTTTTAACATACTATTTTCTAAAGAATTCGGTTAGTCGTGGCTAGTCTATCCATTAATCATAGCACAAAACACTCGCTATTGTTCTCATTATTTCCAAATTTGGTTAACATGGCCAAAATTGGGGTTCTCGTCTCTGTCACATATGAATCGATTGGAGACTTGACATTTCACATAATGCCTTTCACTTGGATACCTATTCCTTCGATTTTCACAACCTCATTTGTTTCAACCCAAAACCAGAGTTGCAATGAGGAGACAATGGCTCCTCTTAGTCGATTTGAGATTTCAGGGCCTGAACTGGTGGAAGTTGATGAGAAAGTCGCTCTACTGTTTGAAAAGATTGGATGGGGTCCATTTTTCAGATGTTTCAGTGGTCATAATGCAGAAGTTACCAAACAATTTGCTATGAGCTTGAGGGAGAATGTAGCTCAGATTAGGGATTTTAAATTTATAATCGATGAGGATAATATTGCAGAAGTGACAAAGCTTCCTCAAATCAGAGAATGTTGGTTTAAAGGAGGAAAGGTCGATAAGAAGAGATGTATGTCATTACTGTTACCCTTACCCACTAATGTAAAGTTAAATATTGGGGTTTCAGTTAGGTTCTTAAAACCATAATGGTGAGTTTTTTATGAAATCCTAGTCAGGTATGTCTCTTGTGACGGACGTCTCTCTCATCTTCATTATTATCATCTTTGATTATTGTTAGCATTAAAGGGTTGTAAGCTCAATCTTCCTTTTTAATTACTTCAAAGCCTAAAGAAAATGGCACATTCAGTGAAAAGTACCATAGGAAACCTTGATAGGAGTTTGTTCCACCATGGTTTGATTAAAATTTTAATCCAGCATCAGTTGTCTCTTAGCTGTAGATCTTGGGATGAGTTCTTGGTTGAAAATAAACTAGGGTCAACACAGTATTGGCCAAACCCTCCTCCTAAAACTTGTAGGAAGAGTAAATCTCCATTAAGATAAACAGAGAAAGATATATGAAACATACTATGACAGAATTACATGATCCTAGTGAACCAGTTTTATTTTCAGATTCCATTATGGGGAATTACATGTATGAACTGGGATTTGGTAATCTTAAAGCTGATAATTCTATTTTTTTCTAAAAATAAAAAGCAATAAAAAATTCTTAATGTGACAACTATTTCTCCTAACTCTTCATTCAAGGAAATTATAAATGATGTAGATAATCATATTATTGTAAATATTATAGAAAGTAAAGTAGTTGTTAATAGTTCTACTTGGACTTTATATTTCGATGGTGCAAAGTCTAAAGAAGGAGCAGGAGCTAGTTGCCTGCTAATAGACCCTCAAGGAAATAAAACATGTATAGCTTGTAGGTTGGAATTTAATTGTACAAACAATACTGTGGAATATGAAGCTTTAATACAGGGTTTGAAAAAAGCGATTGATTTGGATATCAAAGTGTTAATTGCATATGGTGATTCTGAAATCATCGTCAGACAGGTCCGTAATTCTATTCACTGCCTTTCTGAACATTTACAGAATTATCAATGAGAGGTATGGAATCTCATTTCACATTTTGATGCATTTAAAATAATTTTAGTTCCAAGAGCTCAAAATCAAGAAGCAAATTTATTAGCGAATGTAGCATCAAAATTAATCCCATCAGAAAATCTTACACCAGATTTATTTTCAGTTGAACTGATTTTTAGGCCTTCTATACCAGATAATATTTTTAACTGGCGTGTGTTTGATAATGATGTCCAAGTGTTGAATTTTCTAACAAATGATGATACCTTTAAAGATTCAGCCATTGATGAAGTTACACATGATGAAAATCTGCGGGATTTTTTGGTAATAAATTATTTTTGTTCAGTTGAAAAAGCTTTTGAGAAGGTAAAACCAATCCCTAATTCAGTTTTGAGATTAGAAAAGTTCTTTGATATTCAAGATAAATTTAGATATATTCCTAACTATAAAACCAATAGCTCTCAAATGAAATATGAAAGCATAAATTTATGAACGGAACTAAATCCTCAAACTATAAATCTAGGAATAGATTGCACTCCCGCAGAAAAAACAACATTCATAAAATTGTTTAAAGAATTTAAGGATGTCTTTGCATGGACATATGATGATTTGAAAACCTTCAATACACAAGTCATGCAACACATAGTTCCAATTAAACCGGAGTCAAAACCTTTTCAACAAAAACTAAGGAAATATCACCCGTCATTAGAACCAACAATTAAGAAGGAACTAAATAAATTGTTAGCTCCCAGGATTATTTTTCCTATTCGGCATACTCAGTGGGTAGCCAAAATAGTTCTAGTTAGGAAGAAAAATGGGGATATTATATTATGTGTTGATTTTAGAAATCTTAATAAGTCTTCTGAAAAGGATAATTACCCAGTTCCTCCCATGGAACAAATTCTTCAAAAAGTTTCTGGGTCTGAGGTACTGTCACTTCTTGATGGTTTCTCAAGATACAACCAAATATTGGTTTCCCCTAATGATCAATTGAAAATAGCTTTTGGAACTCCATGGGGAACATATGCCTACCGAAATATGCCCTTTGGGTTAATCAATGCTGGGGAAACTTTTCAAAGGGCAATGGATAATGATTTTAGAGGCTTAATTAATCATTCAATAGTTGTCTATTTAGATGATGTTACTGTATATTCTAAATGTCAAATTGATCATATTAATCATCTTAGAAAGTTATTTGAATGATGTAGAAAATTTGAAGTATCCTTAAATCCTAAGAAAACAATATTTACTGTTTCAGAAGGTATTCTATGAGGTTGCGTGGTTTCAAAACACGGGATCATGATTGATCCCAAATGAACCCAAGCTATTTAAAAAATAACTTAACCTTCTAGCAAGAAAGCAATGCAATCATTTCTTGGTAAAATAAATTTTGCTAGGAGATTCATCCCCAATTTTTCTGAAATCATCTGTCCTTTATAGAACATGATTAAGAAGGATGCTATTTTTAATTGGGGACAAACTGAAAACAAGTCATTTAAAAAAAAATTAGAAGCCATTTCAGAAGCTCCTAGTCTTTTGAGCCTAGATTTTAACAAAGATTTCATATTGTATACTTTCGCTTCTGACATATCATATGCAGCAGTTTTAACTCAACTAAATCAGCAAAATAATGAAGTGCCAATCTCCTTTACGAGTTCAAATTTTAAAGGTGCTGAGCTTAATTACCATGAAGTTGATAAGAAATATTTTGCTATTTTTAAAGCTGTCAAACACTTTCATCCATATTTATTGAAATCTAAAATGAAAGTGATAGTTCCTTATCCTTCATTCAGAAATTTGTTAGTGCAGAAAGATTTAGGTGAAAAAAGAGCACCATGGATGACAACCCTTCAATAATATGACTCGGAAATTAAACCTTCAACGATAGTCAAAGCTCAAGGATTATGTAAGCTAGCTGCTGAAGTGGCCCATCTACCTAATAATAATTCTAAAGTTGTCATTGATGAAGTTTTACTTACAAGGGAAATCTTCTTCTATCCTCCACCACACGATTCCTGGTATACAGACATAAGAATACTTTTGGAGACATTAACTGCTCCTGATTACCTGGAACCTAGGAAAAGGAGAGCACTTAGATTGAAATCTGCTCCTTATTTATTAATTGATAACATCCTTTTTAGGAGAAATTTGGATGGAGTGTTGCTTCGATGTCTAGACAAAGATGAAACAGAGGTGATTTTGAAAGAGTTACATTTCGGACCGGTAGGTGGTCATTTTGGTGGAGAAACTACTCCGCATAAGATTCTTAGGGCTGGCTATTATTGGCCTACCTTATTTCGATATTCCTATGCTTTTGTTAGAAAATGTCAGGAATGTCAAATTGCTGCAGGAAGGGTTAAGAAACCTCCTTTCCCTTTACAACCCGCTTCAGTAGAAATACCTTTTCAGCAATGGGGTATTCATATGGTAGGAAAACTTAGGCTTTGAAAAACTAATTCTAGGGTTTATTTAAATAATAATTAGATTAGGATAAACTTTTACTGAATTTTTTAAATTCTCTCTTAAAGAGAAAAATTCAGTTGGTAGCAGGACCATAACCTGCAAAATTTTGCTATTCTAAACACACCAGGAGTTGTTCTAAGAAACTTGTGTGGGCTTAATCTCCTTAGTTGGCCTAAGTCAGAAAAATAGGCCAATAGGTCCAAGCATAATTCCTATCATTTTGATAAACATCTAACACAATTAATCCCTCATGCTCTTCCTCATGCCTAAGAAGCGAACCACCAAAATTCGGTACACTCAACCAGCACCGTCAAAACCATTCTTAGCAATATCCCACACCATCAGAAGGCCACACAGCCTTTGATTTAGATTCAAACCCATATCAGTATGAAATAGACCTCCATACTAGCCATCAAGCCCCATGGCTCGTGCAAATCTGTATCTAATTTTTGGCATAGCCATAGCTAGTGGACCCATGTCCACATCACAACTTGTCACCCACAACCTGGTAGGTGGCCCAAGCATAGTCATGAAAATTGTCATCAGATAGCAGCCACCACCTATAGTGACCAGAAAAGCTAGCCCACTTGCAACATACGGGGGCAGTGTCCCCTCCACACACTCTACCCCTCTTGCCACACAAGGGGCCAATGGACCTTCCACTTACGTTTCCCCTACTGTCATACATGGGGGCAATGTCCCTGCCACCCATACTATCCCCCCCACAACACTTGGGGGCATTGGCCCATCCACAATGGTGCCACTGCAAGTGCCACACGCTGTGCAGATGAATTATGCATCTACGTCAAATCCCACCACCATCGCAGCTCCATCCCACATCAACTTGGGGTCAAATATACCATTCATGGCTTGTCTTAACCTGCCTGATTTGGCTCGATTAACAAACAACCCCATCCACCACCAAGATTTCTGGCCACCCATGCCAACTAAGTTGCCATCAGAAATCCCCAAGTTTGAAGGCAAGGCAAGGGAATGTCCCCAAAACGACATTATGAAATTCCATCTATGGTGCTCATCCAACAACATTATAGACAATTCCATCAGGTTGAGGCTATTCCAACACACCGTTACAGGCAGTGCGGCCAAATGGTACATTGAGTTTCCACAAGCCAAGTACCTTGATTTCAATTCCCTAGCTTTCATGTTCCTATAGTATTTCCAACTCCCCTTTAGATATGACAATGGGGTGGAGATCTTGCTATCCTACTGTCAAAACACCACCACTCATATAACTGACCACATCCATGAGTGGCGGCGACGTCGTAGCTTATGTAAAATCCAACCTAACGACAATATATTCTCGTATTGGTTCCTAAAGACCTTGCTCCCACCCATAGCAAAGGACTTCGCATCCAAACGGCCTCAATCCAAAGAAGAGTCCATACTGAAAGCCCAACATTTTGACCTGATCTACACTCAGTCTAGATACCTCTACACTGTCATCCCAGATGCTCCCTATGTAGGCACCTCTTATCGCGAAGCACCGAGGTTATCCCATGCTGCAGATGACATCATAGGATCAATATCCCAATAGCCACAACATCGACCGACACCACCTATAGTTCCATCACAACCAAGCAACACTGCTAATTTTGCTTACCAAAACCAAGCTCTGGACTACACTAGAATGATGTCCCAGTCTGGAGGAACAAATTCCTATGCAAAACTTATGCCACTGCAGCAGGCTTAGGCCATGGCCTGGCCTACACAAAATTATGTGGGGTAAATTCCCACATTTGTGGCACCACCTCCCACTCAAATGTACTATGCACTACCGGTGCAAGCAGTTCAAGCCCCCGCCCCCGCTCCACCCTCTCCATTTCGACAAGTGTTTTCACAACAAAACCGTCCCAACCAGCCTGCACCCAACAAACAACAAGGGAAAGCTAGAAACAGTCAGCCCCAGAACCAAGCCAATAACCAACCACAGGGAGGAGGTCAACAACCAAACCCTGCCAACAATGCCACAGTAAACTGACCTGCCCGAAACCCCCCACGACAAACTGCACCAAGAGAAATGCCCCATTACACACAAACCAACCGTGCATGCTATGTGATGTTTATGGGAACTACACATTCAAGTGTCTCCTCATGGGTTGAGCTAAGCAGACCATTTAGAATAAGGTTCAACATGCCACCAACACTGCAAATCAAGCCCAACCCAACCCAACACCATAAGGACCTCCTCCTATGGTGCTTCAAAACCCACTACTAGTCCAAGGGTTAGTGACAACTGCACCCCCTCCCCAACCCAATCCCAACACTTCAGGGGCACCTCCCATGGTCAAAACATGTGTTCACCACCTGCTAGCCATGGTGACTGAAGAAGTCAACATGAAAACAAGACGGAATCAGTACCGTACCACCATCGAACCCGCTGACACATCAGTGGTATCAACGTCCAAAACTATCAACCTACCTCTTCAGTTACCCCCATTCCTGCACCCCCCTATATGTAGGATTTCCAATAACACCACGGCTAGAGCTGTAGTTAGATATAGCATTGTGGATGATTTGGCCCAAATGCCAACTGCCATGTCCTCTCTTGAGGTACTTAAAACATTCCCAACACAGTGGAAATCCTTACTAGCCACCCTTGGGGCAGTAGACCCCTCTGAATCCAAGTTGATCACATTGAACATGGAGAATGGAGAACCACGCATGCCATCCACCATCGCCTTCCAAATTTTAGTGCCTATCTGGAACCTGGTTGTACACCAGTGCATAGTGGATGAGGGGGAATCCATGTGCATTATGTCCACCCTTGTTTGGCAGAAACTAGGATCACCAATTCTACAACCATCCTCCACAACTCTGTAGGATTATGATTGACATCCCACCAAAGCCCAAGGAATCCTCCCCCATGTCCCCATCACATTAGCTGAGAATACAGTGCTGATCGACATAGAGGTCATCAATGCTCAACTGGACTATAATGTTCTCCTCAGAAGGATTTATATGTATGCCATGAGAGCAGTCGCATCAACTGTCTTTCATCTCATGATGTTCCCCCATGAAGGGAGGATTATGACTGTTGATAATCTCACTTATCATGATTTGCAAGGGTTAACGACACCTTCCAACGTTATCCCTACCATCACCACCATTGAGCCACAAGGGGTGACCACACACACTAATGTCGTCCCTGTAATCAACACTATGGTTGACAACACACCACCCTACCCATTGTTGAATGTGGGCCCTGGGTTGTTTGTCAATCCCACCATGATGGCTCCTTTCCCCTTTGTGTCACCGCCTTTGACACAAAATGAGATTGTGGAATTGTGCATGGTCTCATCCAGTACCGTTGCACCCAAAAAACAACTGTAGCCATATCCCCAACCACAACCACAACATCATTCGCAGCCGCAACACCAATAGCAGCCACAACATCACCTGCAGCAGCAACATTTCACACAGCTGTAACCATAACTGCATCCCCACATGAAACCGTCACGTAGTTATCTGGGCTCATCTCTAGTCCATACAATTCCCTTCCTCTTCACCCCACCTGGTGTCATGAGCAAGTTGGTAATGGCCACCTTAAGCCTAGCCAACTTTACATTGGGAATTCCGGTATGGTATCTTGATCCACCGGCTCAACTAGCAATGCCCCAAGTTGTTTTAACCCTGGTGCAACCCATCGCAATCGAGTCTCACCTTCCACCCTGTCTGCAAAAGCCAACCATCGCACCCGGACCTGCACTGCCCCACCTGAGAAGGGCCAAAGGAAAGAATGCCAAAGCCACCACAGAACTACGACAAGTCCCACCTTGCGTCGTATGCGAGGAACATGACCATCCAACTCAAAGTTGCCATGAAATCCCAATGATCTGTGTGCATTTAGATGCCATGGATACAAACGAAAAAATCCCCATGGCTGAACTCCCAACCGCACTGATAGTCAGAAACAAGACATTGAGAACAAACCATGCTTGTTCCCTCTACGGTTTGTATGGATATTACTCTCACCATTGTCAAGACTTGCCTGAATTTCCAATGGCTCTAGCTGACCTCTGTTAACATTCCCTTGAGCCTGAAATCACCTTGATCAAAGAAGTGCACCCCCCACCACCTTCTTCAGACACCACTTCCATCTACATGATGTCCAGTTCAACTAACCCGCTTATCTCCACCATCATCGACGGTCCATCAAACT
Organism: Pseudotsuga menziesii; assembly: GCA_001517045.1. Lineage (NCBI taxonomy): Eukaryota > Viridiplantae > Streptophyta > Pinopsida > Pinales > Pinaceae > Pseudotsuga > Pseudotsuga menziesii. The sequence continues at coordinate 116,124 of LPNX010643658.1, forward strand.
TGTCTCTTCCATTGTTTCCCCAACCATAGCCGCAATCTCAACCTTAGCTACCAGGGAAATAGTGGGGTTCATTCCCACTCAACATGATCCTTTTCCTTTTCCTTTTCCTTTTCATTTTTCTTTTCCTACCATCCGATATCATGAGTAAGTCTGTCGTGGAAACCCGCAATCTACAGTATTTCACACTGGGAGATCCTGTGTGGTACCTTAAACCACCTAACCTACCTCTGAGGCCCCAGGATGTGTTGACTCATGTCTAGGAAATTGATATTATGTTGCACCTACCTCCAAGTCCATCAAAGACTCCTCTCGTCTCCACACCTGCCCCTCTTCCTCCAACAAAGACCGGGGTTAAGGCCACAAAAACCAAAACCAATACCATTTACATGATCTATAACACTAGTTTCCATTTCGTCTTGTTGGTTGTGGAAGATCCACCTGATATATCACGGAACCATGTACGTGATGATAGATATATTTGTAACACCACCTTTGGTTTTATCCCATTCCATTTAAACCATAGTGTGGAATCGGTTTTTCCCATAAAAGACTAGATTCTGTCACCCCACCTTGTCAATGACCTTCATTTGGGCAACGGGGCATACCTCTTCACTGACTCAAATGGTCGACTCTTGAAGAAGCTGTGCAATGGGATCCACCTCAATAGAGTCTATGCTTGATATAACCACTATGAGTCCCTTATAGAGTAGTTTTTTCCCTTTCTTGTTTTTCAACATTTTTTAGCACAAGTCAGGGGAAGCACCATTAGCTGCTAATTCAAAGTCACTCGGAACTTGTTCAAGACACCTCTCACAACTCCGGCCCCAAATTTCTATCTCTTTATGAGACCATCGTCTCATGTTTAACAATTTAATTTCGGGACCATTTCCCACAAGTCACCTCAATTTATGAGCCATGACATGACGATGCAAGTGTCTATAGACCTGTACTTGTATCACACTTCTCGACCGCTACTCATGCGGGTTGTTAAGGGTTACCATTTTGCTTTTTTGTTTTGTATTTTTAACACATCGTTGTCTTCTTTACCCACTGCACCTTACGCAGACCTTTGGACCATTTTCCACAAACAATTTATTTTTCTTGTATGTATTTGGCATATAACTGCCCTTGGGCTTGCACTCACATCACATGTAGTCAAGTCCGTTCACCGCAACTCACACACATGCTCTCCTAACCTCTGTACGAGAAAAAATTCAGTTTGCATGCCTCTGCCGCACCGACTCAGGAGCCTCTGCCGCAATCTATCCCATGCATGCATTGGTATGTTTGAGAGCCTTCTGCTCTATCCATACTGTGTGGATGAACTTTGGACCACTGTCCACCATCCCAAGATGGGGCACCGCTAGTGCCACCGAAATTGGTTGACCATAATAGAGTTTTGTTTAAGCTCTTTTTTGACTCCTAAAAACAATGAAAAGATAGCCAAGCACAGCTGCTTCCTTTCTCGCTTGCTAAACTATAGGAAAGGGCGTCTACGTTGTCTCATTTACCTCCTTTTGTGGACCATGTAAACCATCAATTGAAAAGGACCACCTTGGTGTATTCAAGCCAAGAACATACCCCTCTGCATACTTTTATTCTTTCTCGGGCAGAGGGGATGCACTTCATGAAAAATCTCACAATGGGTTGTCATTAATCTCTTTTCCAGCCTTCTCATCAAGAAAAGATTGTCAAGCAAACTTGGTTTCGTTCATGCTCATAAAAGTATCTGAATGACCATCCAGTCAGTATAGGTTTAACCTTTTTTGGCCTGATTAGACTACCAATGGTAAAGAAGTCTCTCATCCCCTATAGGATGGTCGAGCTCTCCTATGTATACTTTTATCATTTTTCAGGCACAGGAGACTACCAATGATAAATACCCCCCACTGGAGTCTTCTTTGTGCTTTTAGACTTTCTAAAATTGAAAGCACCATCGAGCATTTACTTTCTCGGGCTCGCCAAAAATCCACGAGATTGTAACATAACGGTGTCCCTAGACACCACCCCATAGAAAAAAGTTTGGCAGCATTCCCCCTTTGGGTCACCTTTGTTCAGAGTACTCTACAATTTGTCTTCCTTGGATCCCATCAATATCAAAATCATCTACCTCCTCCAAGTATTTCCCAGTTGCAATGACATTCCCAGTATTAGAACTATGATCCCATTCCCATGAGTCAAGTTTCATTTGCTTCCTAATCTGCCCTACCATCATACTCTGAACAAAGGAAGTTTGAGTCTACCACACTCCCCCTGCCCCTATTTAATTCTTTCCCTCTCCCTACCCCATTGAGTGGGTCAGTCCACAGATTGTATCACACCTTTTGGTTATCTCCCTCATGCTCCTAGTTAAGGAAACATCATTTCCTTGACTAGGGGCAGGTCTCTCTCTGTCCACAACAACACATATATTACAGAGGATAGACCCAGAGGTCCCTATATCTTGGTTTCATTAACCTCATTGATGAGTTCCTTGGACCACTTGAAAGGAGTCCTTAGTGCCTCTCGGGATGGTTCTTTCTCACGTGGTCAACTCCAACTACATCATCGCACCGTTGAGATTTGTACATGGTTTGGTCCGCATAGTACTTGGTCGAAGATCCCATAGGTCACCTGACTCTAGCACATTGATGAGTCTATTCGAGGGACCTAAACAGGTTATGTCCCTTGTGATTCCGGGTGGCATTGGAGACAGTGTTCAGAAGCCCTAGAAGTGCTTCTATATAGATTTATTATTGATGCAACATACTTGTACCACAGAGACTCTAACTCTCAATCAGTGGGTCCATACAGCTATGTACCATTCTAGATCTAGCAGACCATCAGTCATGAAGATATAGCATTCCATGAGAATTCCATGGGTCCAATGTACCAGATCAGTATTGTATTCATCCTCACATTGAGGAAACCATTATTGTATCATCAGTTGTATATGATCAGCTCTTGTATTTTAGAGAATAGATCAAATTAATATTTTGACATTGTCATGAGCAAGGTGATTCCCTCCTCGTCCATATACATGCCACACATTATTTTTATCTAACCCATTGATGGAAACCATATCAATACAAAAACCAAAAGCCACCATGCCCCAGCCCCGGAAGCACAACCTCACCGCAACAAATCCTATGATGTCCATCGGGAAAACGATGAGCTCCTACCCTCACACATTAGGGGGAAATATGATAACCAAACAAATCCCTCACTAAGCTCTCCATGACCTACACCACCCAAGGACACCACTTCACGACTCTCCATTAGACCCCCACACCCTAAAAAATGCTTAAGGATGAAGTAAAGGGATTAAAAACTCCAAAAAGGAGCCTAAAATACTCTCCTAGGAGCTAAAGCCCCCAAAAAGGGGATAAAACCCTAAAATGAGCTAAAGTTAGGGTGAAAGGGGCTAAAATCCCAAAAAGGGGCTAAAGCCCAGACCAAGGGCTTAAAACCTTAAAACCCCAAAAAAGCTATAAAAGGAGGGTGGGGGGTCACTCTCAAAACACTTCTCCCTTGCATACTGTTATGCTGCCCATTGATGCCTTGAGACCCTTTGTCTCTCAAGCCACCTGCACTCCCTCTCCTCCATCTCCACTGAGCCATAGCTCCCCCATCCAAGAGAGAGGTGCTTCTTCTAGCCAGGGCATGGTGGCCCAATTCCACCCAAAGAGAAGGTATACCAATGCTGTTTCTTGCATTTGATTTAGTGTTTTGTAGTTTTTTCTAACTCATTTTTGTTTGCAGGTTTGTTTATAACATGTTTTTGCAGGTTTCTAGTTTCTAACAGTTGTTTGCAAGTTATCAGAAGGGGAACCCTAACCCATTGTTTGCAGAGGGGTTCTCCATCATTTCTCTTCTTTTTGTTCTTTATTTTATTTTTTTATAGTTTTATTTCCACTTTATTTTCAACCTTTTTACAAGTAGGGACCTACCCTTCTGTCCTATAAACAAGAGGGAGGCTTTCCTTCCCATGTAGCAAGGATAAATCCCTACTCCAGGGAGCACGAGTCACATTGCACCCTCCATCCCAGTGGTGGAGGCTACATCTCACGTTTGTCCTAGACCTGGTGTTAGTAGTCCTATTCGGATACCAGACCCAATATGAGTGATGGTAGGGAATACCACTTACATAGTTTCACATGTCCCTTTGTCCTCTATTCTTAGTTCTTTGATTGTTATTCCTCCCCATCATTCACGTGGTCCTTCAGGCTAGAATGTTGCTAAGAGTCATGTGTGTACTGCTGCTACTCGCGTAGTTGTGTCTCAGATTAAAGTACCTCATGTTGTCTCGGGAGGGCATATTCCTACTTCTAGAGGTCATATTCCTACTTCCAAAACGTCTATTCCTACCTAGAGTTTCTCATGGGACATCTCATGGGACTTCTTATGGACCATATTATGGACCGTAGTATGCATAGAGTTATTCACATTATGGGTATGGATATCAAAAACCCGCTTACTCCCCAAATTATGGCTTTGTAGCCCCAAATAGTCAAGGTACACCACATTCTAGTGCTTCCATGCCAACCTACATGGGTCAAACAAGAGGAGGATACTGTGGCCATGGCCATGGTGGTTATGGTAATCAGTCCTACATTAACCAAAACTATCAGGGAGCGTCTCATAGACCTGTTCAACCTAGGCTCCCTTTCCTCGCAATGTTAAATTTTCCTGACTTGTCGAGACTAACAAATGATCCGGTATCTTATGACCTGGCTTGGCTGGCTATCCCTACGAATCTTCCCTCATACATCCCCAAATTCGAGGGAAAACCAGGAGAAGATCCTAGTGAACATGTTACTACATTTAGCCTTTGGTGCTCTTCTAATTCGTTACACGAAGATTCGATCCATTTAAGGCTATTTCAACGCACCCTTACAAGGCCTGCATCAAAATGGTACATAGAGTTACCTAAAGTGGCATTGACTTTGTTCGATGACCTAGCTATTAATTTTCTCAACCACTTCCAGCTACTAGTGTGTTATGAAGTTGGTACGAAACTCTTGTTGACATTTCGACAGGATAAAGCCATGCATATCTCGGACCATATCCAAGAGTGGCGTAGACAAAAGAGATTGATTAAAGCCTTCACACTGCCTGAGTTTCTCCTTGAATGGTTCCTTAAGTCATTATTACCTAATATAGAGAAGGATGTTTCTATGTGTGGAGTTCAAAACAAGGAACAAGCCATTTTTAGGGCACAAGAATTGGATTTGATTTATGCTCAATCCGATTTGTTATATGAGATCATTCCTAACACTCTGCATTCTAGTTTCGACCCTAAGATCAATCCTGGACCACATGTCGATGGCGTTGTTGAGTGTATGAGTACCAATAGTGTGGATTCGGTCATGAAATAGGTTAGTCAATTATCTATCAACTAATCTACCCCAGGACAAGCCACAACTTCGTCTCAAGCCACCCAAATGGAAAGTGTGCTTTTGGTACAATTGTCGGACCAGAAGGGTAACCACCACCCTGGAAAGAAAAATAAGAAGGGTAAAAAAAATCATAAGGGTGGGAATAGGAATGAAAATTCCAATTAAAATGATAGGAACGCTTGAAATGCTGGGGGGGACAAGCATCTTAAATGTAAAGTTAAGTTTCCTTGCAAGTTGTTTAAGGATGACCACCTCACTCACTTGTGCCCTCAGATAGAGGAAGCCTCGAGATTCAAAGCCCAGGGCCCAGCTGTGCTAACTAACCCTTTACCTCATAATCAAAATATGAACTCAAGGACCCATGATTAGTCTGGAAGAGATCAAGATCTACCAGACGCTAGTAATGGTCATGGTTGCATCAACATGGTGCGTGCTACTAAGGTTCTGACTCATGCGAAGGACTATGGTTTGTCACAACCAAACCTTGGAAAGGAACCTGCTCCACCCAGGAGTCCTTTGCATATTGAAAAGCCTATGGATAAACTTGAAGTTGCACCTCGCATTCCTAAGGGATTCCTTAATAGTTCAGGGTACAATCCTAATGTCCGAGCTGCCTAGAACTATTATGTTGTCGAGGATTTGGGCCACACTCCTTGTACTATGTCTGCACTAGAAGTAATTCAAAATTGTCCTTCGCAAAGGAAGGATTTGATTTTTTCTCTTGGTGTTAACGATGATCACTCTTCTTCTGTCATCAAATTTGAAACCGCGGGACTACATCCTTGCTTTCCTTACTATCTGTCTCTCTTGATTCATGTAGAATGTCTTAACAAGACCGTCAAATGCACTGTGATTGACAAAGGCGTTACTGCTTCTGTGATGTCTTTGGTGTGTTGGAAGGGTTTGGGTTCCCCCGAGTTGTCTAAATCTGCTACCATGTTGACTGCATTTTATGGTAGATTGTTTTTGCTGCACGACATTCTTCCTTCCCTTAAGGTCCATTTGGGAGGGAAGACTGTCGCGATCGAGGTCGAGGTGGTTGATGCGCCCCTTGACTACAATTTGTTACTAGGTAGGAATTGGATGTATAGTATGCAAGCCATAGCTTCTTCTCTATTTCAAGTTGTATGCTTTCCATTTGATGTGAAGATAGTTATGATTCATCAAATTTCATTCAAGAATCTGTGTGTTACAACATCTTTGGGAGCTTCTGTCCCGATTGTCACACACTTTCAATCGGCAACTGGGACTGTGGGTGTTGGCATGTACCCATCCCTTATGGCATCATTTAGTTGTCCTACACTGGTTCTTATGATCATGCCTACTTTTGATGAGGCTTCATCATCATTGTGTTTGGTTTCTTTTCGTACCACTCATATGGAAGATCCTTGGATTCTTCCTACATTGAGTCCTTCGTGTGAGCCTATCGGAACGAACATGCCATTGCCTGCAGCAATGATAGCATATCAAGATAATGTTGAATGTGTTGCAAAGCCTAGTCCTTCCTCTTCATGGACCGAGGAGGAGGACCCATATGTGCTGCCTGCATGGGTAGTTGAGTGTTCTCACACACATGACTGCCTTGATAGTGAATTTCTATCAGATGACACTATTATTGAGGCTATGTCTGGAGTTTAGCCAGCTTGGGAAGAGTTGCATCATAGATCTTACTTTCTTCCTGAGCTTGACCATTTGGAGTGTGAAGACTTTAGGGAGATTCTTAGTGAGAGAATTGGTAGCCTCATGGTTCTGTTAATCTCTCCTGGTCCGATGGATGATGGAAACATGGCGAATATATCTCCTACCATTTCTATCAATATCTTTCGCGATCCTGCCAAGATTGCGAATTTCGATATTGGGGCAGAATGTTCCCATAGTGAGATACAAGAGTATATCGAGTTGTTCAATGAATTTCGTGATGTATTTGCTTGGTCATATGAGGAAATTCTAGGTATCGACCCTTGCATTGTTGAGCATGAAATTAAAAATTATCCCAATGCTAAACCTGTTCGGCAATGCTTGCATGCGGTGAATCCTAGGAAAGCACCCGCGATTAAGGCCGAGATAGAAAAAGTGTTGAATGCTGGTTTTATCCATCTTGTTCCCTTGACGGAGTGGGTTTCAAATCCCATCCGAGTTGATAAGAAACAAGGAAGGATCTGTATATGCACTGATTTCCATGACTTGAATCATGCCTATCCTAAGGATAATTTTCCCACACCATTTATTGATCAAATTTTGGATGAGTGTGTGGGAAGTGAGGTATTTTCCTTTATGGACGGATTTTCCGGATACAATCATATACAAATCAAACTTGAGGACCAACATAAGACTACCTTTATTTGTACTCGGGGTACCTTTCCATATTAAAATATGCCTTTCAACCTTAAAAATGCCACAACCACTTTTCAGCGGGCTATGACCTTGATCTTCCATGATCTCAAATCGATTATTGAAGTCTTTTTGGATGACCTTGCTGCTCATTCTCGTCAAAGGATGTGTCATTCCAACCATTTGAGATTAGTGTTCAAAAGGTGCCTCCATTACTTGGTCAGGTTAAATCCTCATAAATGTATCTTTTGTGTGAAGTCTGTTCGCTTATTAGGGTTCATTGTCTCCAAAGAGGGTATAAGAGTCGACCCTTTGAAGGTTGAGGCAATACTTCAATTATCTCACCTGAAAAAAATTAGACATCTTCAATGTTTGCAAGGAGTGACAAACTTCTTACGGATATTGATCGTTAACTTTGCCAATTTGACGAGAGGCTTTATGCATCTTTTGAAGAAGGACACTACCTTTTGCTAGGATGAGCAATCCCATGATTCCTTTTATGCGCTTAAGCGAGCTTTAGCATCGGCCCCGGTGATTAGTCCACCTGACTATAGCCGTGAATTTTTACTTTATGTGGCCCCATCCATGGAGACGATTGGTACGGTTTTGGTTCAGGAGGATGAGGAGTTCCAGGAGCATGTCATATATTATTTGATCCGAAACTTTATTGATGTGGAGATCTATTATTCCCATGTGGAGAAGCTTGCCTTAGCTACTGTTCATGTGGTTCAAATATTGAGACACTATATTCTCCTTCGCCAAACCTTGGTGGTAGCCCATGTCAATCCATTTCTGTTCTTCCTCACTAGAAGGATGATAGGGGGAAATTATAATAAGTGGATTTTCATATTGCAAGAATTCAATCTCAAGTTTGTTTCAGTAAAATCGAAGAAATCGGTGATTTTTGCGGAGCTTATATCTGATTTCCCACATGAGGAGAAGGGGGAAGTTTGTGAAGATATGTTTGTCGATGAGCACATTTTCCAGATCTCAACTTTGGACCCATGGTATGGGGATTTATCATATCTTTACAAACATTGAAGGTCCCTACTCACCTTTCACGGGATGAACGACGATGATTACCTCACGTATCCAAGAATTACCTCATAGTGGATAACACATTATACCACCATGGAGTAGATTCCATTTTACGTTGTTGCTTAACTCATGAGGGGGATGAGCTTATGCTGAATGATTTCCAAGGAGGGGTGTGTGGTGGTCATTTATCTGTGCTTTCTATAGCCCAAAAAATCTTGAGAGCGGGTTATTTCTGGCGGTTTTTCTTTAAGGATTGTGTTAATATGATCAAGAAGTGCCACCCTTTCTAGGTGTTTGCATGCAATATGCGCTCACATCCTTCCCCATTACATCCAATTATCAGCACCGGTCCCTTCACTAAGTGGGGGCTTGATTTCATGGATTGCAACCTAGCTTCAGCTGGGGGGCATCATCATATTATCATGGCTATTGACTATTTCATGAAATGGGATGAGGCTATGCCCATGATTAAATCCAACGGTGAGACATCCACACATTTTGTATTCAACCAGATCATTACTCGGTTTGGTATTCTGAAAGAGCTTGTCACTGACCATCGTAGGCACTTTTAGAATCAGATGATGGAAGAGTTGGCCTCAAAGTTAGGGTATAAGCAGGAGAATTCTTCTTCTTATTACTCTCAAGTGAATGAGCAGGTTGAAGTAGTGAACAAATCACTCAAGTCCATTCTCCAATGAACCATCGCAGAAAGAAAGACCAATTGGAATATCATGTTATATCCTGCTTTGTGGGCTTATAGTACCACAGTTAATACTGCCACCAGTTTTTCTCCATATCAGCTTGTACATGGAGTGGAGTCTATATTGTCACTTGAGTGGGAAATCCATTCTTTGAAGCTAGCCATAGATCTCTTACCAGACACTTCCCCATTGGAGGAACGTTTGGTCCATTTAGAGCAGCTTGATGACCAGCGTCGAGATGCTTTAGTGGCTCTAGAAGTGAATAAGCATCGTGTTAAGGTCCAATATGATAAATCTATCCGTCTAAGGAAGTTTAGTGAAGGAGATTTGGTCTTTTTGTGGGATCAAGCTAAAGAACCCTTGGGGGCAGGAAAATTTAACCCCATGTGGCATGGTCCTTACATTGTTAAATGTGTGTTAGAGAAGGGAGCATATGAGTTAGTAGATTACGAAGGGACAGCCTTGGCGGAGCCTAGAAATGGGCTCTATATTAAAAATTACTATGCATGATTCTCAGCCAGGGCTGACTATTGTATATTATTGTACAGTATTTTGCATAGTTAGGTTTTCCTTTTGGTGATCAGGTTTGTTGATTAGCTTTTGTTTCTCATGGAAAATGTCAATGGAGTCTTCCATCTATATAGGATTCGTGGATGGTGCTAGCCATCACACTCAACACTCAGCTTCTGCTGCTTCAGTTATTTATACTCCTATGGGTCAAGTATTGTCTTTAGGAGGCATATGTTTACGGCCCTCTTCAAACAATGTTGCTAAATATAGTGGCGTTATCAAGCTTCTACGGGCTGCCATTTTACATGGTGTTCTATCTCTTGAGGTATGTCTTGATTCAGAGTTATTAGTGTCACAGCTTAATGGCTTGAATCATGTTAGGGATCCAACATTATTATGAAGATTCTTACGTGTGAGATTGTTAGAATGACAATTTGACAACATAACATACATACATGTTCCAAGAATTTATAATCAAGTTGCTGACTCATATGCTAACTACGTGTCAGATTAGCATTTGTTTCATAGACAATAATCTCATCACAAACATATATTTTTACACATGTAAATAAATAAACCGATCATCATAAAAGTTTCTCATTAAACATCCAAAATGTGATAATACATAGTGTGATAATACAAAAATGGGGCTTCCGAGCCACCAAAATATAAATACACGGTAGTACAAAATGTATCACTCCTAGGTATCTAAGCCTGGGGAGGAGGAGGGGGGTTCTGATCATGGAATAAAACCATGGATCTAGCTAACCGTCAAAACAACCTCACCCATGCTCATGGCACACCCACCACCTGATGTTGCATGGCCTCAGGAAGGTCCTTGACTTGTGCCATGGGTACCCTGTGTGTCAGTCGCACGAAGTTGGTATGAATTATTTGGAGTGTCCACTCCGCATACACACGCATAATGTCATCTCCTCTTCCCCTCCGTCTATGAGGAGGGAATCCTTCAGGCGATCATGATCCTACATCTGCATAAATATGGCAGGATGTCACTATGTGTTGTCGAGCAAAAATATGTCTTTTGATTCCATATATCAAAAAACAAAAAAAAAACATTAAATAATTCACAAAAATTATAAAGAGGGTTGGGATTCGTTACCAATGTCACTGTATGCCGATCCTGGTGGTAGTGGCATGTCGGGATCTCCCTGAAAATCTATCCCCGCATAGGGGTAGTCATCGATGGAAACTATCTGCCGCTACCACCATGGAAAGAAATCAGCTGGATAGGGGTTGGACACCCGACCTCCACCCATTCTACGCATTGCATCTATGCAACATTGTTGGGCCAGATCTTGAAACCCGTGGTGAGGAATGTCAACTCTAGGGTTCAATCCCGGAACACGCTCAAAGAAAAACGTGCTCAGTATGTTGCTGAAACTAAAGTTTCGTACTCTTCCCATCTTGCACTCATTGAGCGGGTGTTTCATGTTTCTCAGGAGTGTAATTCTCCAGTCATAAACCATCGGTCTTGTTTGTGCCAGAAATTGTTTCCAAGGCTAAAGAAACAAGCCAACACAATCTCAAATAAAACTCAATAAAGTAAATTGGATTTAGGGTTTCTGAAATGTTTTCTTAGTTGTGAATTTGGTGAGCAACAGGGAATACACTTATGAGCTAAACAATAACTAAATCATAAACAAGTAAGGACAAATATGCATAACATAATCAACAAGTATCAATCATAATATAGACTTAAAGTCCATTCAAAACTGACAAGCATCACAAGTAAAGAAACCATGAACTAGCAATGAATATATCAGTCCAGTAGTTAAACAAACTCAAAATGAAGCTAAGACATATAGTGAAAGGTAAAAAGTGTCATATATTTCATAGTTTGTTATCAAATGCATATAAGAGCTATGATACTTAACTCACAAATAAGTCTGACAGACCTCCTGAAGTTCTCCCAAAATCGAACCCTTCTTCAATTCCTCTGTCCCTCTTTTATAATTACAAAGAAGTAGTTCAATATCCCCTTCATTAGGTCGAAATTGAAACTACCAAGCAGTTACATTAATTAACTAATTCAACTAATTGACTAAAAATAGCAAATCGGATTCCTGGCAAATATGGTGAATTTCTGTAAAATAGGTGTCAAATAATCTTCCATATCTTTTGATTCGTGACACCTGTGCAAAACCAGAGAGAGGTTTTTGTACATGGGTCCGTAATGGACAAAAACCTCCCTTGGTTTTTAAAAATTAATCTTCAATCAATCATAATCCGCCCCGGAAAATGAACACTAAAACAGAAAAATATTAAATATTTAAAATCCCTGAAAAATAGGCTGCAAAGATTAAATTGAATATTTCAAAACTTGAAAGCTGTTGCAAAACTGAGAGAGGTTTTTGTATATGGGTATCTTATGAACAAAAAAATCTTTTTGTTTTCAAACATTCCTCTCCATCAGTTCGTGATCTTCATTTGACTTCAATAACTCAAAACAGGAAAAATAGAACAGAATTCTGTTTCTACTGCCTCCTTTTTTCATTCATAAGTGCTGAGACTTTGTTTTCTGCATCTGCTAGCTCACTCTGAAGGGACTGCAAGGTTTGACAATAATTCTGAAGATATACCATGAACAGTAGGGTTTTCCTGATCAATTGTTTCTGTAGGTGTTGTTTCTTCTTCCAATTGCCGATCTTCAACATAAGGCACTTCAGCTTCTTTTACTTGCTGTTGTTTGAATAGATCATTTCTTAATTCAAGAAATATTGCAGACAGTTTGGGCTCAAGCTGGCTTGAATCTGCTACTGACTGTACAGTAATTTTTTCTGGGACAACAACTTTATCTTCACTGGAAACTTTTGCTGGTGTCAAGTGCTGCATAGGCTCCTCTTTCTTTTCAGTAAATAATGAATATTTATCTTTAATCTCAGCTGAGGACATTTGAGGTCCTTTATCATCTTTCAAAGGGTCTGGTACTTATTCAATCTTAAACTCCTTCTTGCCTTTAGTATTAACCTTCATTTTTTATTCCTGTAGCCTCTGCCACTAGATCCACTGTCAATCTAAACTTTAGAGTGTCAAAACCACCATATCCTGATTGTAGCATTGTGCAAACTTACAGGAAACCTCAGTATTATAACCATCTATTCTTTTGAAAAAAAAATCCAACCAACCAGCCTGCTCGAAAAGTTCTACACAGCCTGGGAATTTCTCAATCCGACTTACATCAGTAGGCTCAGCCCTATTTATTTTTCCACTCTTACCGATTTGTCTTCAAAAACTAGAAACTGTATGACTTTAAGGTTCAGTCAATGACCTAGTAGCTGCTTTTTTTCCTCTCAATCCTCTTAAGTTTTAATAAGCATCTCTCCTCACTCTCCTTTGACTGCTCCCCTGTTTTTCTAAGGTGAAATGAAATTTACCACAGTGTCTGAATGCTTTAGGTCATAGGCTGCTCCAAAATCCTCATTAAACTGTTAATGACACTAGGTATTATGCACATTGCTCATTCAAATATTAGACTCTCTTTGGACTGTATAAAAAGAACTCTGTGTTGTGCTGACAAGGAGAACAACCTCATGTTCTGTTCATTTTTTCTGTTTCAACTTGACTTGAACAACAAACTAATCAGGTTTCTAGCATGCACTAAAACTAGGTCTTCAGGCTATCTCAAATGTTCGGCTCCTTCATTACATTTTTCATAAGTAGCAGGCTTATTTATGAAGTCTGAACATCATAAAATGCACAATTTTCACATCATCAAACTTTCAAACTTTGACAGGGTCATACTTCATTAGAAATTGCTATTTTTTCAACCTTCCAGTCTCCATGATGTCTCAGATTGTCTTAGACAACTATCTTTGTGGCAGGAATCTCATTAAAAAACATAACTAAATGTTTCCTTTAACCAATTCTGACAGAGCAAACCTCAGCGAGAAAACCCCAAATTATCAATAACTAAGAGCTTATCATGGAATACCTCTTTAATGTTCAACTGCAGATGCTTAAAATCACTACCTGAGCTGTCAGATTGTCCACCTCAAATATGCAAGTGTCCTTCAGCGCCCAATTTGATTGCAGGTGGCGGAATCGGGAAGTCCTAACTTCCTGTGAAACCATAAAAACCTCACCTTTGTTCTACAACGGCAATGTCCGGTTTTTTAGCAGCTATGGTTGCCCCACTAAGCTTTCCAACTTTGAAATACATGTAAGGGATAACTACCTTCACATCAAGCTCAGTTTCAGCCACTACCTGTCATGATCACCCGCGTTCTGCTAATGATGACCACGATCCCTTCTATGACATAAAACCATCTATCCTCATGATGCTCACTGAATCCACACGTATCACAAAACCTTAAATCACACGATTAGACACTTCAGATTCAAAATCATGCAAAAAATCGTCTCAAAAGTCGGAAAAATCAACATGCGCGATATTCTTGTAGCGCCACTATGTTATTTTTTTGCACTTGTGCTACAAGAATAATCTGAAAACCCTTTTGGTTCTATTTTAACACTTTTTTCCATTTGGAGTGAAATTTAAATGACAAACTAAGCTCAAGATGTTTATTTGTGAGTCCACTACTCAACATAATGACCTTTAAACCCTTCAAAAACTAAAAGAGGAAAAACAATAATAAATCTAAAGGAAAAAACTTAAAAATTTCACTAAATACCCAAAAATTTCTACAGTAAGTGAAAGGATAAACTCAAGAAAGTTAGCAAACTAGAATAAAAATAACAATCAAACATAAAAAGGTAAGAAACAAGTTCCTGACTTAACATCTGGCTCCAGCTGCGGGATGAATTCCTCCCTGTGAGGCTTCAAGAACCTGTAGACCAGTGCCTTCTCTTCTACTACCTACTAGTTTGCAAAATTTCCATTGGGCTATGGAGTCCTTATTCAATCCTTCACACACTGATATATACAATGAAAATCAAATCTCTTTCTTTGAGGAACCTTCTATTTACTGAATCAAATTGTAATCCCATTTCCAATGTAACCAGGAAAGAATTTCATCAACCCACCAAAACTTATTTCCAACTCCACATATATATGTAATCAGAAATATTGGAAAACATGAAGAGTAGAGAATTAACAACTTATACCCACTTTCATCAAATAGTGTTTCTGAAATAACAGATTTATAACCTGGTATTGACTCTAAATAATCTGCTACTGGATCATAAAAATTTCTCTAAGTTACCTCTTCCTGCTCTATGAAAAAGACAGGCTGTCCATAAGAATATTTTGTTCCATGAATATCAATCAGGCGTTGGTGATAAAAGACATCAGAATCAGCCTGAATTTTCTCCATAATTTTTTGGATAGTATCATCAATAATGTTAACACTTTGAACCTCCTTTTCCACATTGTCTTCAAATGAATGACTATTAGGCATTGGATTTTGTTGTTCAAGGATAATAGACTGAATGCATTTTTGAATCTGCTGATCAGATTGTGACATATCACACACCTCGCAGATTTCTGGGTCTTTCTTTTCAATTTCATCATCATATTTATTAAAAATTAGAGAATATTCAATATGACTTTGAACAACAGATTTATCATAACCATGAATATAAGCAACTTCTGAAAAAATGTGAACAGCCTGGCCTTAATGGATTTTAGTACCAAAACCAAAAGGATTAGAAACTAATTCATCACAGAATTCTTGTCTTGGAACCCTAATCTCTTCATCATAACAAGGAGCATTCTGAGAAATTTTGAATGATGATGCTAAAGGTTCATTTTTTCCTTCAATACAAAGCTGATCTTTAACACAATAATGATTTTCAAAAGTTTGTTGAACTAGAGATTGATCTTCAAAAGGATTAATATTCAAACGGTTATTAGGGCTGTTGAAATCATTATGAGAATGTTCCAAACTATCTCTACTAATCTCATCACTTGGATAATCTTCAAACTGACCTAAAACAACAACTTGATTATCATAATGATCATGGCATTCTTCCTTGACAACAATATCTGAAAATGTTACCTTCTCATCTTCAACAAATTCTGAAACTTCAACTTCTTCATGACATGTTTTGAACCCTTGATTGTACCCATCATCATGATTTTTTAAATCAGAAATTGTATTATAAACATCAGACTGCTCACAACAATCTTTTAAAAAGAGTTCAGCTGAGAACATATACTTACAATGTTTTCGAAAACATGTGTGGAATTCTTTCAGTGAGTATATTCTAGTAGCGGGAAGAGAAAAATACCAAACTCGTGCATCTTGATCAAGTGAATACATGAAATTCTTCATGAGCACATATTCATGTTGGATATTTAACTGAACCATACAATGATGAAATCTGATAAGGTGATCTGAAGGATTTTCCTCTTTGCTTTCCCTAAACCGTGGAAGACAATCTCCCCAAACATCCATAATAGGTACTAGATTTGGAAAACCTGGAATACTAGAAAAATTGAAAGGTGCAAACCTTCGAGCCAGAATAGCCTCCATGGACATCGGTCTCTACATATTGAAATAGTGGAGTCACCAATCAATTTGTCAAGATAGATTTTGTTTCTTCTTCTCAGAAAGAGAAAGGGGTGACAGTAGTTCAAATTAATTAGGGCTGCATAAAGTTGGGGATGACTGAAACCTTCTAATTCTTCTAGCAGCCACTGTGTCAAATTTGGTGAAAAATAGCCTTAAAGATGTGCTGGTTTAAGTTCACCTCTTAAAACCAGTAAAACTGATAAGTATCCTAGGGAAGCTATGTCTTCAACTTCGTCCCCGGCAACGGCGCCAAATATGTTTGTGCCAGAAATTGTTTCCAAGGCTAAAGAAACAAGCCAACATAATCTCAAATAAAACTCAATAAAGTAAATTGGATTTAGGGTTTTTGAAATGTTTTCTTGCTTGTGAATTTGGTGAGCAACAGGGAATACACTTATGAGCTAAACAAGAACTAAATCATAAACAAGTAAGGGCAAAGATGCATAACATAATCAACAAGTATCAATCAGAATATAGTCTTAAAGTCCATTCAAAACTGACAAGCATCACAAGTAAAGAAACCATGAACTAGCAATGAATATATCAGTCCAGTTGTTAAACAAACTCAAAATGAAGCTAAGACATATACTGAAAGGTAAAAAGTGTCATATATTTCATAGTTTGTCATCAAATGCATATAAGAGCTATGATACTTAACTCACAAATAAGTCTGACAGACCTCCTGAAGTTCTCCCAAAATCGAACCCTTCTTCAGTTCCTCTGTCCCTCTTTTATAATTACAAAGAAGTAGTTCTATCTCCCCTTCATTAGGTCGAAATTGAAACTACCTAGCAGTTACATTAACTAACTAATTCAACTAATTGACTAAAAATAGCAAATCGGATTCTTGGCAAATATGGCGAATTTCTGGAAAATAGGTGTCAAATAAGCTTCAATATCTTTCGATTCATGACACCTGTGTAAAAACTAAGAGAGGTTTTTGTAAATGGGTCCATGGTGGAAAAAAAAAATCTCTTGGTTTTTAAAAATTCATCTTCAATCAATCAGAATTTGCCCCGCAAAATGAACACTAAAACAAGAAAATATTAAATATTTAAAATCCCTGAAAAATAGGCTGCAAAGATTAAATTGAATATTTCAAACCTTGACAACTGTTGCAAAATTGAGAGAGGTTTTTGTAGATGGGTATCTTATGAACAAACAACTTGTTCTGTTTTAAAAAATTCCTCTCCATCAGCTCGTGATATGCATTTGACTTCAATAACTCAAAACAGGAAAAATAGAACATAATTCTGTTTATACTGCCTCCTTTTTTCATTCATAAGTGCTGAGACTTTGTTTTCTGCATCTGCTAGCTCACTCTAAAGGGACTGCAAGATTTGACAGTAATTCTGAAGATATACCATGAACATTAGGGTTTTCCTGATCAATTGTTTATGTAGGTGTTGTTTCTTCTTCCAATTGCTGATCTTCAACATAAGGCACTTCAGCTTCTTTTAATTGTTGTTGTTTGAATAGATGATTTCTTAATTCAAGAAATATTGCAGACAGTTTGGGCTCGGGCTGGCTTGAATCTGCTACTGACTGTACATTAATTTTTTCTGGGACAACAACTTTATCTTCACTGGAAACTTTTGCTGGTGTCAAGTGCTGCATAGGCTGCTCTTTCGTTTCAGTAAATAATGAATATTTAACTTTAATCTCAGCTGAGGACATTTGAGGTCCTTTATCATCTTTCAAAGGGTCTGGTACTTCTTCAAGCTTAAACTCCTTCTTGTCTTCAGTATTAACCTTCATTTTTTATTCCTGTAGCCTCTGGCACTAGATCCACTGTCAATATAAACTTTAGAGTGTCAAAAACCACCATATCCTAATTGTAGCATTGTGCAAACTTACAGGAAACCTCAGTATTATAACCACCTATTCTTTTGAAAAAAAACCAGCCAACTAGGCTGCTGGAAAAGTTCTACACGGCCTGGGAATTTCTCAATCCAACTTACATTAGTAGGCTCAGCCCTATTTATTTTGCCACTCTTACCCATTTGTCTTCAAAAAATGGAAACTGTATGACTTTAAGGTTCAGTCAATGACCTGGTAGCTGCTTTTCTACCTCTCAATCCTCTTAAGTTTTAATAAGCAGCTCTCCTCACTCTCCTTTGACTGCTCCCCTTTTTTTCTAAGGTGAAATGAAATTTACCACAGTGTTTGAATGCTTTAGGTCATAGGCTGCTCCAAAATCCTCATTAAACTGTTAATGACACTAGGTATTATGGACATTGCTCATTCAAATATTAGACTCTGTTTGGACTATATAAAGAGAACTCTGTGTTGTGCTGACAAGGAGAACAACCTCATGTTCTGTTCATTTTTTCTATTTCAACTTGACTTGAACAACAAACTAATCAACTTTCTAGCATGCACTAAAACTAGGCGTTCAGGCTATCTCAAATGTTCGGCTCCTTCATTACATTTTGCACAAGTAGTAGGCGTATTTATGAAGTCTGAACATCATAAAATGCATAGTTTTCACATCATCGAACTTTCAAACTTTGACAGGGTCATACTTCATTAGAAATTGCTATTTTTTCAACCTTCCAGTCTCCATGATGTCTCAGAGTGTCTTAGACAACTATCTTTGTGGCATGAATCTCATTAGAAAACATAACTAAATTTTTCCTTTAACCAATTCTGACAGAGCAAACCTCAGCGAGAAAACCCCAAATTATCAATAACTAAGAGATTATCGTGGAATACCTCTTTAATGTTCAACTGCAGATGCTTAAAATCACTACCTGAGCTATCAGATCGTCCACCTCAAATATACAAGTGTCCTTCATCGCCCAATTTGATTGCAGGTGGCGGAATCGGGAAGTCCTAATTTCCTGTGAAACCATAAAAACCTCACCTTTGTTCTACAAAGGCAATGTCCATTTTTTTAGCAGCTATTGTTGCCCCACTAAGCTTTCCAACTTCGAAATACATGTAAGGGACAACTACCTTCACATCAAGCTCAGTTTTAGCCGCTACCTGTCATGATGACCCACGTTCTGCTAATGATGACCATGATCCTTTCTATGACATAAAACCATATGTCCTCATGATGCTCACTGAATCCACACATAGCACAAAACCTTAAATCATGCAATTAGACACTTCAGATTCAAAATCATGCAAAAAATCGGCTCAAAAGTCGGAAAAATCAACATGCGCGATATTCTTGTAGTGCCACTATGTTATTTTTTTGCACTTGCACTACAAGAATAATCTGAAAACCCTTTTGGCGCTATTTTAACACTTTTTTCCATTTGGAGTGAAATTTAAATTACAAACTAAGCTCAAGATGTTTATTTGCAAGTCCACTACTTAACATAATGACCTTTAAACCCTTCAAAAACTAAAAGAGGAAAAACAATAATAAATCTAAAGGCAAAAACTTAAAAATTTCACTAAATACCCAAAAATTTCTACAGTAAGTGAAAGGATAAACTCAAGAAAGTTAGCAAACTAGAATAAAAATAACAATCAAACATAAAAAGGTAAGAAACAAGTTCCTGACTTAACAGGTCTCATGCACTCCACTGCAAAGGACATCAGGGGCCGAGAGGCCTGGCGGAGTAAGGCTATCCCTGCTATTCTGCCTAGTGTTAGTAGTATGGCATTTGGGCCTAGCACCTGTATGGAGTTAGTTGGGATCTGACTCTCGACCTTCTCCATGTCTAGTTGACAATACACTACTATGTACGCATCTATGGTGAGGCCACCTCTGGGACCGCGAGAACGGAAGTTCACCACTTCCCCCCATCGGGACAATCTAGTAATGAAGTATATGTCCTCCACTTCTATGGCGAGGAACATCTCATCGATCTGGAAAGACTCTGAGTCAAGATCCCAATAGTCTACTAGCATCTGCAAAAGTCTTGGTTTGGCCCTTATGCCACTAAGACACCAAAACTTGTAGAGCCCTCATGCACAAAGAGCCTGTTGTCCCATTAGATCACCTCATACTGCTTCTTCTACATCCCCGTGCTCACGTTCCCTCCATTCTAGAAGCATCCTGCATATTTAATCCAAGTTGGGGTCATTGGATGTCTTAGAAAAACTTGAACGTGGCCGCATACACGACTGTTTTCTAAACAATTGCGTATGTAGGCGACTTTGGGGCATTTTTCCACGTATAGCCAGCCCTATACGCGGAAAAATCCTCGATTTCTGCATGGGCAAAGGAATGTAATTTAGGATGGCCTAGAAATAAAATTGGACCATGGAAAATTGAAAAATTTACATGTAAATGAAAGAGTAGGGCATGGGAAGTTACCTGGAAAAAAAAATGTCGGATTTCGTCAGCTGGATCTCCCAGAATTCACGTTTGAACTTCTGAGCTCAATTGGGTAAAAATTTCAAATGTTAGATAATGTTTTGAATTTTTTACTATTTATAGAAATTTTTGAAATTTTTGAAAAATTTTACCCCCTTTTCTATAGTTTTGGACCGTTTCTGACCCTTTTGGACTGTTTTTGACTAATATATGATGTAGGAGATTGTTTTGAGCACCATTTCCACCGTTGTTTTGACCTGCTCATGTTGATTTTAGGTATGATGTTTAAACTAGCATATAGGTTAGGTTTCACCTCTGTCTGCATTTTTGGATGACCTTATGACCTTTTCATTATAACCTTAGCTACGAACCCATTCTATCTTGTCATGGAACCTTCTTGTTGTTTTAGAAGTGCCATAATTAGAATGGTAGAGATTGACCTTACATGGGTACCCTAGTTATCTCCTTATTTTCATTTGGTGCCCATGCTGACAGTTTGTCTTTAGGGTGTGGGAGTCCATTGTATAGTATCGCCATGACATTTCGCAAGAGCCTCATACTCCTCTTGATCTTTTGCTGGCCTGTTTCCTCAGGACTCCCTGATGTCCAGTTTTAATTGCAATATCATGAGCTTTTCCTGCCTCATTGAGCCTTATGTCGGCTTCCCTGACTTTGAGTATCAGCCATATAGCCCGAGCATGTCTCATGTCTATCCATGCAGAGCCATTTTATATATCCTTTGCAACTTGATTCCCTATTTTTACTGGGAGGGGACTTTTCCCCGAGAGTCGCTATCCTACACACGTGTCCTTGCATTGAGCATAGGTATGTTCCACTACTTGGAACTAGTTTGTTTTCCCATTTGACACTCATATCCTCCTATTATGTAACTTTAAAGTGATTTTATTCTTTTTTAAGCTTTTAAAATATTTGAAAAAGTCCAAAAAAATTTAAAAAACCAAAAATCCGAACAAGAAAAGATGTTATCTTTGGCAGCAGTTGAGTCCTGTCACCTTCAAATAGAGCATTGTATATCAGATCCGTTGGTTGGGTTAATAGGTTCAGTTTAGGAGATGTACTCATTTATCTGAGTTTATCTCCCTCAACTAGTTAATATTCCAGTCCCTATGGAGCCTCTGTCAATGCCTCTTGTGTCGCAGACATTTCCTAGTTTTGCATATAGAGTCTATGCTGCCTACATTCAGTCACCATTCACCTTTATTCTCTTGTTCGAAGGAAGTTGAAACTTGAGTCAGCCATTCCTCAATTATCTTGACTTTGCATGTCATCCATTCCTGGTACAGTTACTGGTTTGTGCACCTTATGATCGAGTCCTTCCACATTATACAGCTTTGTTGAGTTCCTCATGTTGGATGATGGGGGATGCCTTAATGCCCTCCTTCCAGCATATTTCATCCCATCGACTTCAAATCATTTATTCTAGGATAGGAATCTAGATTCATGTTTGAGTTCCTTGAGACTTGCAGTCATCAGTGGCAGGTTCTCTCGCCATCGACAGTTTTTGGGAATACATCAATGTCCCCTGATCAATGGATTCTCTCAAGTGTTTGACCTCAACACATTTATTCACACTTGTTAGTTTGCACCCTAGTACCTTGATTCCCATTTTCATTATTGGTGTGTGATCTCGCATCTGTTAACGGTATACATCAATGACTGGTAATCAGATGATGGACTACTATGTTCGACCTTGACACCTCTATTCACATAGCAGGACATGTACTCGTAGTGGTTTGTGTAGAAGACCTTCCATATTGGTGCCATCTCCTATATGCTACCTCCTTGATCGTGCCAGTGTTCATGAGATTTCAACACTCATGACTTGATTCTAGTATATGTCAGACATTTCCAGCTATTATGGATTTCTTGATCCATTATATATCTTCAGTCTTCATGGATATCATGGTCCTTTGCATATCTTCATCATGGAGATTCTGATCTATTTATATTGTATGTGGTGATGACCACACATGTCATATTATATCATGCCTATTCATGGCCATTATACTCTTATGTATCTGGGACTACTATATCTATTTGCAGTTATATGCAGAGCATTATCATTGTATTGTACTAATTGTATGGTTGGTTCTTCCACTGGTTTCTTAATCAATTCACTTCTAGGATGGAATTATAATGTATTTCGACCAATGTATGAACCCTCTGACCTCACACATTAGGGGGCATCTGTTATAGCTAATTTTACCACACATGGTGAACCACATTTTTATGGCCTTCCCCATCCCTCTTTAGACTCCTTAGACCCCATGGACCCATTTTGTACCTTTGATGTTTCAAATATTATCCCTAAAAACATGCAAAAATTGTCATACGCAACTTTTAAACCCTTTATCGCGTATATACGCAGGTTTGACGCGTAAAACCGCGTACATCAGGATGTGTGCAAAAGGCCAAATTATTTGGAGTTTTCCTTGATGTGGATCCGACTCACTTGTCTCTTAACCTTCCATATTCCTTGAGATCACTCAGATTCGACCCTTCATTAACCCATTGAAGAGCTATATAAGGAAATTTTTGGATACATTGAAGCCAAGAGGAATTGAGAGCAAGAAAACTATAGTCCATTGTTGTCGGAGCTTATACTTGAGTCTGCATCCCTTTGTCCCTTGGAGCACTTCTGTGTTCTTCCCAAGATTTCCTTTTTCTTATGAGCTTGCTATCGAGAGATGGAGGATTTAAGTGGTGGAGGCCCAAGTGGGGGACTCAGTTTCTTCGAGTCGCAGACATGTCGACAAAGGTTGTCTCTATTGTAATCTCTATTTTATATTAATAGAAATATCTTTTCCTATCCAATAATGTGTATTTGAATGAATATTTGATCCATGGATGATTTTGAATACTTATATGTTTTTGATTATATATGCTAGAGTAGGTTTAACACGATTATATATAGCATGCTTGTCTTTTTTATTGAATGTTGAGGAAGCAATTTATCAATTCAAGCTGGGGTTGGAAAGCTTAATGGGGATCTACATCAACCATCCAGAATAAGGTACAAATCGAGATCCTTTAGTGTTAGATATTTGGTTTCTTTTGCATATAGGAAAGGATTGATTTCTGGAGTCAAGTTATCTATTGTGGCACCCTAAGCCATAGGAATTTCTCTCTATAAAAATATGCGTTGAAACTGTTCAGGGATTTCTTTTAATTTTTTAGATTTCGATGGTACTTGTAGGCCTACTAATTCTGATTGTACGTCCTAGAATAATTCCTTCTATTTCTGGACGTTTAGTGGCCCCTTTTTCTGTGCTGCTGGCCTTACTTGTGGCTGTGGTTGTTCTTGAGGTTTATCCTGGTCTGCTCCCATCGTCACACCTCCTTGAGTTATGACAACAACATTTAGGTCCCATGGTTCAGCTACAATTATCTGAACATTCACATTCATATTTGGGTTCAGGTTTTGTGTAGGGTTAGGTCCTGCAATGGTCCTTTCTTTCGACTTTGTGATCCGCTAAGGACATTGTTCGACATTATGGTCATGTCCCTTATAGTACAAATAAGTATTCATAGGATCTAAACAATCTATGGCATTGTGATTGGGTTGTCCATGGTTATAGCATGTAACCTGACCTATTCCTCTAGCAAATCCTCCTCCTCCACCTCTTCCTCTAAATTTTCTGCCACCCCTTCCTTGTGGGTGTCCTTGTTGTGGTGGGTACTAGTTCTGATGGTAGTGTGGAAGATAGGGTCTTTTTTGCACATACAGTTACTGAGGCGTGTACTACAGTTGGTACTGATTAGGTGGGAATCACATAGGATGATACGAGGCTTGCAACTGTTTAGCCTGAGTGAACCCTTCATTTTTCATTAAGTAGACATTGACATTCTTTGATTTCAAGAGCTGATATGGTCTATAATATTTCTTATCATGTTCTACTGATTTACAAAATTTACAGAAGAGGATTGCAGGTGTACTTACAAATTTTTGCAAATAGAAACATTCTTCGTCGCGATGGCCTCTTGAGGGGCATATGTGACACCACGGTAGACCGTGGCCATTTAATGGGTTGGGCGCACCTGATGTGACATACTTCATGAAGATCGGGCAGTTATCCTTAGTGTGTCAATCCGTCCTACATTTTGTGCACCATAAATATTCTTGTGCTTCTTTACCCTTCTTGATGTCTTCAATGTTATATTTTTATCTATTTCAACAATATGATATTAGGATCTTATCTGAGAGAATAACAAGCATAGCAATCAAGCACAAGAGACAATGAACACAAACGTTTTCCTCAGGGAAACCATAAAGGAGAAAACCCCACAACTTCCTCAGAGATAGAATCAGCACCAAAAATAAAACCCAAAACAGTAAGATGATCTCCCATTAGCAGTAGTCTCTCTCTCTCTTGTTCCAACTTCTTCTCTCTCTATCTCATTTATGTGCTACAACTGAGTGTGAGTGAATGTGTGATAAATAGAGAGGCTCACCCTATATTTATACTAATTCCCAACTTGACAATAACTCACTAGGGCTGAATTCTCTAGGATAGTCTAATAACCCTAGGGCCCCACAACTGCAGGGACTTTAACCCTTGAACAATAAGGAGGGTTACCCTCTATGACTTTACATGACTTGTTTACATTATTGAATCTCTTGAAAGGAACATCAGGGCATGACATGGCTCAATTACATTACAGATACTTCCCAGAATAAACATTAGGGTATAATACATAAGATATACAATTGCATACATTCTTAAGTTACATATACATCAACACTCCCTCTTAACTAGGAAGGTATTCTCTCGACACAATTTATCAGCACAAGTCTTCTTCTCTGTATCATCTGGATCAACATCAAGTCATCTTCATCTTCAAGTCATTTTCAGAACTGGATCTGGATAATCACTAGATCATCACTAGATCATCATTGGGTCATCATCAGTGGATCTGGAACATCGCTGGATCTGTAACATCACTAGATCTGGATCATCTCTAGATCTATATCATCATCACAGGTGCTATCTCTTGATTCTTCTCATCATAGGAAGTTCTATAGAGCCAACCCTTTTTCATGTTGGTTGTAATCCTAGCCTCTAGGTAGGTATTTTTCAGCATTTATATTTGACCCTAAGTCATAATGGCTCACCTAGCACTTACATCTGACCATGCGAGGAACACATCCAACATACATGTTAGAAAGGCACACCCATCACTCACATCTGAACATGGGAGGAACACATCGAACAACCATGTCAGAAAGGCCCAGCACTTATATCTGACCATGGGAGGAACACCTCCAAGAACCATGTCAAAAAGTCCCATCACTTACATTCACTAGCATGATAGGACACACCTACTATCATTTGTGAAAAGGACCAGCACTTACAACCATCAGCATGATAGGACACACCTACTATCATTTGTGGAAGGGCTCAACACTTAAAACCATCAGCATGATAGGGCACACCTACTATCATCTGTGGAAGGGCCCAACACTTGCAACTAGCGGCATAGTAGGGTAGAACTACTACCATCCATGGAAGGGATCTACACTTACAACTAATCATGTGGGAACCAATCCCACAGTCATATCAGAATGGATCTCAACACTAGGTTGAGTATTCTTGGTAACTGACCAGGTGCCTCCATTCTCCCAAAGAATGGCCTTCAGCACTTATATCTGATCATGTGGGAAAACATCCATCAATCACATCAGAGTGGATCTCAGCTCTAGCATGAGTATTCCTGGTAACTAACAAGGTGCCTCCATTCTCCCAGAGAATGGCCTTCAACACTTATATCTAATCATGTGGGAACACATCCCTCAATCACATCAGAATGGATCTGCACTGATCATGTGGTAACACAACCCACAATCATATCATAGCATCTCTGCACTTAAATATTACCATGGAAGGAACCAATCCTCTCACCATGTTAGAATGGCTGACGGACTCATCACTTCCCCTTGGAAGGAACCTCGATCTGGAGAACACCAAGCTTCTCCCTAAAGTACTCAAACTTCACTCTGGCCAATGGATTCTTCAACACATTATCTATCTGCTCATCCATTGCAACATACTAGAGCTTCATTTCTCCTCTCTACACCATATCCTTGATATAGTGATATTTGATCTCGATATCCTTCAACTTGTCACGGAACACCAGGTTTTCTGACAACTTCACACAACTTTGATTGTCACAATATATACAAGTAGCATCCAACTAGAGATCAAACAAATTAGATAGTAGCTTCATCAGCCATACTACCTCACAACTAGCTGAACAAGCTGCAACATACTCTGTTTCACCTGTACTCAGTGCCACGCAAGACTGTTTCCTGCTAAACCAAGATATCACACCTAATCCCATTCTAAAGCAACACCCTAAAGTGCTCTTCTTGTCGATGGCACTACCTACCCAATATGAATCAACATAACCCTCCAGGTTAATCTTCTGATTTGCCTCATACTTGATCCCATAATCAACTGTACCCTTTAGATACCTTAGAATATGCTTTGCAACAATCAAATGAACATGTCTTGGATCCATCAGGAACTGGCTTAATGTGTTCACAAGAAATAAAATATCTAGTATTGTATTCATTAGGTACATGAAGGACCCAATCATTTGACGATACATCATACATCGACCACTTCTGATGAAGCATCACTTAATAGATTTAGGTTCGATGCCATAAATGTGGTTATGGCCTTGTAGTCCATCATCCCAAACCTCTTCAGGATCTCTACTGCATACTTCCCTTGTCCTAGGGAAATTCCATCTACATTCTTCCACACCTCCATGCCTACAAGGTAGTGCATCATACCCAATTCCTTCATCTCAAACTCAGCAGCAAGCTTCCTCTTCATGTCATCAATCAACCCATCCATACCGACTACAAATAAGTCATCTACATACAGTAGCAGTATCAGTGGGTTTCCTTCTTCAACCTTGTAGCAAAGGTTGGAATCTGCTTTACTCTTAGTAAAGCCCAAGCTAGATAGGAAGCTGTCAATTATTCTGTACCATGTCCTGGGTTCCCGTTTCAAAGCATACAAGGCTTTCTTTATTTTACATACATGAGTCTCCCTGTCACGTGTCTCAAAACCGAGTGGCTTCTCCAGATACACATCCTCTTCCACTACACCATTCAAGAAAGCAGTATTGACATCCATTTGGTGTATCTTCCATTTCATTACTATAGCCAGAGAAAGTACTGATATGATGGAAGTGTATCTAGCTACAGGTGCAAAATTTTCCTCATAATCTATTCCTTCTTTCTGGGAGAAGCCATGAGCCACAAATCTTTCTTTATATTTCTCTATGCTACCATCTACAACATGATTGATGTTGTAGATTCATTTGGAAGTCATAATAGACTTCCCTTTTGGTCTAAAGACAACATCGCAGACATCATTCTTTGTGATTGACTAGTACTCCTTGATCATAGCATCCTTCCATTCTTTCTTTTCTGTTGCTTCTTCATAGTTGAAAGGTTCTTTATCAGTGATGTCACATAATAGGGCTACATATCCGGAGGAGGATCTAGTTCTCTTTCTTTCTCTGTGTGTTTCTTTTAGAGTCCCATATCTTTTCGCACCTTGGATAGCCTCTCGTACCCATGCAGGTTTTCTCTATTGAGGATTCTTTTCATGAGTTGGATCTACAGGTTCCTGAGGTTCTTCCATTTCTCAATCCTCTTCTGGATTTTCTTCATTTATTGTTGTATTAGGAATTATAGGTACTTCTATTTCTTCAGAGTCTTCAAATGGTGTCTTTCTGGATTTGTTGTCGGATGAATCTTCATTGAATGTTACATCTTTTCTAATGTCAATCTTCTTGAATCCCGGGAAGTATATTCTGTAAGCTTTCAAGCTTTCACTATATCACACAAATATACCATTCTTTCTAGAATGATCTAACTTTGTCCTCTTTTCTTTTGGAATGTGTATGTATACTAGACAACCGAATGTTCTGAGATCGATGACCTCTAGTTTCTTGCCAAAAAATACTTCTTAAGGTGTCTTTTTCTCTAGTACTCTGTGTGGAGTATGGTTATGTACATACACTACTGTTCTGGCATCTTCTGCCCATAGATGCATGGGAAGATCTTGATCATGAATCATTACCCTTGCAGCTTCCATGATCATTCTATTCTTCCTTTCTGCAACCCCATTCTGTTGTGGATTATATGGAGTGGTTAACTCCCTCTTAATCCTCGAATCTTTCCATAAATATTTGAATTCATTTGATGTGAATTCTCCACCATTATCTAATTGAAAGGTTTTAATCTTCTTTTCTGTGTGGTTCTCGATCAAGGCTTTGAATTCCTTCAACTTTCTGAATACTTCATCTTTGTTCTTTAATAAGTATATCCATGTATTCTTAAAAAAATCATCAATAAAAGAAACATAGTATACATACCCACTTATTGAGATGGATGACATTACCACGCATACATTGGAGTGAATGATTTCCAAGATTCCTTTTACCTTGCTCTCACTACTTGGAACAGTCTTCTTTGTGTTCTTTCCTTTCGCAAATCCTTTGCAGACACCGTCATGTTTTTCCTGTATTTCTGGAAGACCTTCAACAACTTTGATTTCAAGTTATAGTTTCCTATAGTGCACATGTACAAGCCTTCTATGCCAAAGTTCATTTGGCTCTACTGAGTCATGGACCAAGGCTTGTTATGGATGGCCCTTTAGTTTGTATAGTCCTCCTTCTTGTTTTCCAATCACTACTGCATCATCTATAGTCTTTCCTTTTGGACACATAAGGACTTGGCCATCTATAAATGCAACCCACATGCCTTTTGGATCCAATGTAGAGATGGAGAGAAGGTTCTTCTTTAATCCTGATACAAATAGGAAATCCTTCATCTTCATAGACTTTCCGAAATTTAGTTTATAGGAGGATTCACCACTGCCTTTTATTGGATACTAGTATTCATCTCCTAGTTTCACCCTATGAGGTGACTCATGTTCGAAAAGTTTCACACGGGATTCCTTGAACACTGTCATGTGTTTGGAATCCCCACTATCAATGAGCCAATAATTGCTTTCATGTGTAACAATGCCTGTGAGGGAAGAAATTATAACATATTCTTCTTCACTAGAAGAATCATCACTTTCTTCTTTGCCTTTCTTTTTGGGAGGTTCATCATCCTCTGATGTGTGAGCATGATGTCTTTTCTTATTTCCCTTGTTATTCTGAGATCCACTTTTGTTTCTAGGACATTCTCTAGCATAGTGTCCTTTCTTGTCACATGTATAGAATCTGATTATAGACAAGTATTTATTATATCTTCTAATATTACTTTTCTGGTGAGAAGACTTACCTATGTGATAGTTTTTTCTACTACTCTTGGACTATACTGTGGGAGCTTGATATTCAATTCCCATATTTTCTTCTCGAGCTACTATCCGAGCTTCTTCTTGTGAGAATCCTCCCACAGTATACTGAATTTGACTAGCTTCTTTCTAGCACAGATCCCTTAAATAAGGAGTTCCATGATCTAGGGAGGCCATTCAAGGTGGTCATCACAATTTCCGCGCTCTCTACTTCTTCATCTACTACCTCAAGTTGTTCCTTGATCTGAGAGACCCATGTAAAGTAAGACTAGATGGTTTCCACATTTTGGATCTTTACATTCTTCAATTGGTTTCCTAGAGTCATCTTCCAATTTATGTTCTTCCCTTCAAACAGTTTCTTCAGGGAATCAAACATAGCTTTAGGTGTATTTAGGGAGGACACCTGTGGTATGGGGTGATCCTTAATTGAATCAGAAATAATCCTCTTAGCCATGACCAATTTATTTTTGTGTAAGGCCTTAGCTTCATCTCCCTCTAGAAATGGAACCTCTTCATTGATGTAAGAGTCCAACTCATTTTCTTCCAGGACCAGGGAGATCTTATACTTCCAGGCTCGGAAGTTATCACCTGCCTCAAGATTTTCACCAAGCTTGGTATGATGAGACATATTAACTAAGAACCTCAAATGGAAATGCAAAATATTTAGATATTACTAGGTTAAGATGTCGAAACTAGATCTCGAGCTAAATTTCTGTAGAGCTGGTTCAGTAGCAGATTAGGGTTTGACTTTCCCAGAGTTATACCCAACCAAAAACTTTGATCTTGATTTCTATACTTCGATTTTTGGTAGAAGATTAATCCAGGCATGGGCTCACTCAAAAATTCCACTTCTATGGAAATCCCTAATTTTCGACAGTAGTGTCAGGTCAAAAACTAAAAATGATCAGAATCAGATTCAGCTTCGACAAAAATATGTGCCCTAGAGAGGAGATTCATCCCAACCTTCTTTTGCTGCAAATATGTGGAGAGAGATCCAAAAATTAGGAAGCCCCAGTTTCTGCAGCTACATAGTGTCTTCTTCTTAGGTTAGCTCTAATACCATGTTAAATTTTTATCTATTTCAACAATATGATCTTAGGATCTTATCTGAGAGAATAACAAGCACAGAGCTTTTTTTCATCATCACGTTTTTTCAGGTATTTCTTGTTTTTGGGGTAGTGGGGTCCGTCAAAAGTATGCTGAGTGGGTACTCGTTGGATGAAGAATTTAATTCCACATCTAACGAGATCTCCTGATCGAAATTTCAGTAAAAACACACGGATATCTATCAAAAATACAAACGAAAAAGTAGTTTTTTTCTTTTCTTCCTCCAAAATTAATAAATATTATTTTATTATTTTAACTATTGTTATATTAATTCTTTTTAGGAGGCCCATTTTGAGTTGAAATTTCCTCTAATGCTTCTCCTATGGTAAATAATACACTGTATAGGAAGTTGATTGGGTGTTTGCTTGATCTTACACACACTCAACCTGATCTATATTATGCATTTAGTGTGGCTTCGAGATACATGGATCAGCCTCATGAGATCCACTAGAGAGCATCCAAAAGGATCCTAAACTTTAAGGAACAAGAACTCATGGTATCTTCTACAATGAAAAATATGATCTTGATTTGATTGGGTTTACTGACAGTGATTGGGCAGGTGATAACACAGATCGAAAGTATACATAAGGATATGTGTTAATGCTTGCAGAAGGACCAATCATCTCGTCAAGCAAGAAGCAGAGCAACGTAGAAGTCTCATCTACAGAAGCATAGTATAGAGGAGTTGTAAATGTAGCAAATCAATGTTTGTGGTTTTAGGGAATACTTGGATAATGTGGCTTTGAATCAAAGCTTTCAACTATTATCTACTATGATAATCATAGCACCATTCAAATCTGCAATGATCCAATTCAGAGACAACGAACCAAGCACATTGAGATCCATATGCACTACATCAGACAGCTTGTGCATGATGGTAACATTCATCTACTCTTCTATGCATATTTAGAACAAGTAGCAGACATCTTCACCAAATTTTTTGTGAGAAGAAATTCAGCAATCTCAAATCACTACTAGGGATTTCTGCTCATGCTATGAAGCATGATTGATGACAATATTTCCAAATTTTATTTTCTTGTACGTGTTTAAGGGAGGATTTTCCCATTGGGTTTTTGCCTCTTTCCTTGGTTGTATGGACAAGCAGTTTGTAAAGGGTGACTAAGCCTTGTTTCCAGGCCCTATATTTTTCTGATATTTACTCATAAATTCAGGCTTAAGGGGGGATGTTATAATAATCAACCCATATTTACCTACCTTATACATTAATTTAATCATTTTTGTCTTATTACCTAGTTTCCTAGATTCCACTCTATGCTAGTTTCCTTGTACATGTCCTAGAAGTCAACACATGCTAAAACTGAGTCATGGAGTGCTTGGGAAACATCCTGGAAACCTATTTTAGCATGCCTACTTTATTCTATATTCTCCAAAGCACATATCTGCTTTTTCTGTAAAGCTACCTTGTTTTATTTTTGATTTAAGGCAAAGGAAAAGCTAGACTAGTTGTAACTTCCTTATTTTTTTTCCACATCATCATCCCTCCTTTTCTCCAAATAAAATCATGTATGATTTGTCTTTCCATCCCTATTTATCTTTCCTACTTGACTTAGCCAATTCGTGAGAATCTACCTAGATTTGGAAACTGCTTTATGCACCTATGGGGGACTTGACTAGTTTTGGTAAGCATTCTTTTTTACTATTTCGAATGGCATATTTATGCATTTCAATCTCTCATGTAATTATATATTATAGCAACCTATTACTTCATAAGGTTGGATATTGTACACTTACTCAATACATATTAGTGTTATGCTCCAATTTTAGTCTCCTTTGGTGTTAATTTTGTTAGTTTTTCATCATATAATATAGCATTATGATCTTAGGATATTTTAACTGAGAGAATAACAAGTGTCGAGCACCCTAAATGCAGATAAATTGTTATCAACACACAGAGCTTACGAAATTCATTGTCAACCCAGGGAAGTCTTTTGTTTCAAAGGGTAAGTGCACAGTATATGCTAAACACCAAATCATTGTAGTGAATACTGTTCTTAACAACTATTTTCATCCCCTTAACTATGTGTGACCCCACAAATCATTTAACTCTACGAATTCAACCCTTCCTTCAATGCATCAACCAGAAATGAAATCAACAATTACTGACAGAAAGGAAATTCTATTCACTGCTTAATTCAATGGAATTGCCTATTGATCTAATCACACTCAGAATCCATAATCATAAATTAACTATAATCTAGAAATTCAATTGCGACAGATCACACTCAGCTGTTCTAAGAATTGAATTGCAGAAATAAGAATCAACAATTATAACAATCAAAGGATTACACAGGATTCGTGGGATGTCATTCTGAACTATGAGATGAACAGAGTTGCACACAGCTAATAAATGAATCGCATAAAGATTACTACTCAGTCGACTGTCACACTGTTACAACTATCAATCTTGAGAAATGCAATCCTGTAAATCACACACACTACTGCTGCGCACACAGAGAAGTAATTAATGAAACTTCACACAACCATAAATTGAAAGATCCTACCTTAACTTAGCAATCTCTGCGGAAGGCGGGCCCAGCCTTCACACAGAGACGCTGGATGAACAATGTACAGCTCCCTTAAACCAGCAATACTCTTTGTATTAAAAGGAAAGAATTATTACAGATTGCTCCCGCTGTTAATACACAATTGAATTCAGTATTTTCCAACCCCCTGGACCGAGACATCTTTCTACATTTATACCTACAAGTGATAACGTCCCATCCTATTGCAAAGGGCATCCATGAAGATCTCTGATCTTCAGGCGCCCTGAATAACATTGTTTGTTACAAGACGTGGCATGATACAATTATAGAAAATACAAGAAGATTGTTGACTGGCCCAGAAGTAGCGATCTTCTCAGATCGCCATAATATTCGCGCAGCTATCCTGAAGACCCCTCGATCATAGCTCGTTCTGTTGCGGCTGCTCTGACCGGCCCTTGACTGGAATGTCACGTGTCTCCATAGATGAGGGACAGATGAAGGATCCTTTTTGTGTCATGACCACCCCTTGTCCCTAGACTTGTTCAGCTTCATCCCCTGCATTCTGCTCATCTCACATTGTCTTCATAGATCACACATATTAGCACAATTTCAAGAGATAAATAGCCTTAATTGTCACAAGAATAAGCATTAACTAAGGTAAAATAATAATCAGTCTTACCTTGACAAATTAAGGGATAAAGTGAAGAAATTCAGTCTGATTGGTATGCTAAGTAGTATAAATCAAGGGAAGAAAGGTGATTAAATATGGTTAAAAAGGGACCAAATCTGGACTCAACATCTCCCCCCAACTACCCTGTTGCATATCCTCATGCAACAACCTGCATCACTCAGAATCTGAATCCTGCATCAAGCTCTGTTCGTGGAGAGAAGAAAAATTGTAGGGAAATTCAGGTTCCTTATCTGCCTTCAGAAAACCCTTGTGAATAGCCCAGAACTGCCAATATTTCTGCTCCTCTTCCCTAGTCATGGAAAAGTCCCTGTTGTATGGTTCTGCTGGCCACCAAATAAGAGGAAATTTGAACTTTAAACCCAGCCAGTTGACTCCACATTCCTTCATACACCCTACATAACCCTTGACTCTTGAGAGTGCATGTTTAAAATTTTTAAAACAGTAGGGGTCCCTGTTTCTCAATGTAGAGGAGGCAGCCTGCCATCTATGCCGGCTGCCATCTAATGCAACCTGCTGCTGCCTAGAAATAGATTGGGTACATGTGGAGATTACCTCCTCCTATAGTTTCATGATGTGTTGCTCCAGGGAAGGGATGGAAAGAAAAATTTTATACCAAGCCAAGAGAATGCCAGGATTCTGGGGTTCACTACGGATCCATAAATTAGTATGGCCTTCATTGTGGGAAAAGGTCTGAAAAGACCTTTCCCACTGAACATGATTGTTCACAAAAGAGGCAAATGCTCGTAGCTGAACATCCCCTGCAAATGGAACAGGATTTGAGTGCCGATCCATAGGGCATGCCATCTCGTGCAGGTACAGTTCACATAGCAAGTTCTGCTCTTCAAAGTTGCTCCCAAGAAAGGTCTCCAAAATTTTTTCTGAGGTTGCAATTTCAAATAACCTCCCCTCCTGTACAGCTTTTAATTTGAACCAGACAAACTGCTCGAAAAGAAACACAGGATAGGAAGACGAAGGCTTCCTAGTGCCTATGAGTTCTCAGGATAGGTCATACATTTGATCCTTATCCTTCTGCATGGATGAGAATTTCTTCAATTTCT